>JAQIXI010002349.1:0-10553 GCA_034700165.1 Galumnidae sp. Gr-Ori-00277
TTTCAAAGACGACGGAGTTTTCGATTTCGACCGAAACCATAGACCGAGAAATTAATAATCAAATCATTATTTTAGACATTATTAGAGTTAAACACAATTTCTTTTAGTCATTAAAAAAGCGATAAATAAATCAAAAGAATTATAAATTGAAAATAATATTAATTCTTAACTTAAAGTAAATCACAAAATATATAATCAAAAACTTTGATTTTGTCGAGTTTTGGGGCAAAAGTTATCTTTTCATTAGAAATGAGTTAAATACTATTTTCAACTATTTTTGAGATTCTGTCCGAAGAGCCGTATGTGAGACAGAAATAGTTGTAAAACACTTTTAAGTATCACTTTCTGACAAAAAAAGAAACAAAAAGTTTATAATTATTTTGAAAATCAATTAAAAAATTCAATTCAATTGAAGTCAAATGAAAACAATGTTTTGAATTCCTGACGAAAATCATTTCAAATCGTTTAATAAAAAAAATTTAATTGAATTTAATCTAAAAATATTGAAATACAAAATGTTTTTCATTTAATTCACATCTAATATAATCAAAGTATTCGTCGTTTATATAAATTATTGATTTATTAAAACTAAATTTTAAAAATTAAACATAAATTCAATTGAAATCAAAGTCTAATGAATTTGTGGTCAAATCTGTCGTTAATTTTGTTTTTGGTTTTCATTTTGAATGATTTGCAACTCTTGGAAGCGTTGACTAATCCGTTGATTCATTTTCAAGAACTTATCGAAACAATTGTTAGCACAGGTCTCCTCTTTTGTCGACACATTCCTCTGAGTGAAGTCGTGGACACAATCCATAAAACAAATTTCAGATAATTTGTTGTAATTCAGAATAAAGTCTTTGAATTGTTTTATTTGATCGCTTGTATTGTCTGCCATTTGTTTACCAATTAATCGGTGGTTAAACCAAAAGTCACTAAAATTTGTAAACAAATGAAATCAATTTAAAAGTCATGTGATTTACACATGGATTCAATTCGTGACTTAAAGCGACATCTCTTGAGACCTATCTTTGGCTCAAATATTTAAATGTTTTTATTTATTTTTGATATAAATCCAAGAATTTATTCTTTAATTTACTTAAATTTAAGGCATTTTTGGAGAAAAAAAATTAGAATAAATTTATGAAAAATGTCTAAAAAAGTGAAGACAATCGACAAGTTTTTTGATTCTTTTCCGAAGACTAAAAAACCTAAAACTGAAGATCAAAACACGAGTTCTTTTCAAAATTCAAAGAAATTAATGGAAGAGATTTCTGAAGAAAGAATTAAATTTTGTAAATCTGTGGCTGACTTTAAATACAATAAGAAAAGAATTAAAGTCTTAACCGAAAATGATGTCATCAAAGATAAGAGTAATGGTATTGTCTATTGGATGTCAAGAGACCAACGAATAGAAGATAATTGGGCTCTACTTTACGCTCAAAGAATTGCTATTAAATACTGTTGTCCTCTATTTATATGTTTTTGTTTGTCTCAAAAGTTCTTAAACGCAACGATCCGTTCGTTTAGATTTATGTTCAGAGGATTACAAGAAGTGGAATCGGAGGCAAAACAACTGAACATATCTTTTCATTTACTTAAAGGAGAGGCAGTCGACGTTTTGTCACAATTTGTCACCGATTATAACATCGGCGGAGTTGTCACTGACTTCAGTCCTCTTCGAATCTCAAAGAAGTGGTCGAATGACTTCTCCAATAAAATGAGATCTAAAGGAATAGCCGTCTGTCAAATCGATTCCCATAATATCGTTCCCGTTTGGATCACTTCTGAAAAGTTGGAATATAACGCCCGAACCATTCGATCCAAAATACACAAACATTTACCCGAATTCTTAACTGAATTTCCTCCCGTTATTAGACATCCCTTTTCAGTTCCTAAAGATTTAGTCTCAGAAGATATCGATTGGCTCTCAATTGAAAAGTGGATAGAAGTGGACCGAACTGTCGGCGACTGCGATTGGATCACTTCTGGAACCAGAGCTGCCTTTCAAGTACTGAATGACTTTTGTATAAAACGATTGAAAGGTTTCGGAAGTAACAGAAATAACCCAAACAGCGATAGTTTATCTAATTTATCGCCGTTTTTACATTTCGGTCAGTTATCGGTCCAGAGAACAATACTTGTCGTCAATAAATATAAATCCAAATATAAAGAATCGGTCGACACTTTCGTTGAGGAGGCGGTCGTTCGCAGAGAATTGTCCGACAATTTCTGTTATTATAACGAAAATTACGATAACTTAAAGGGTACGTATGAGTGGGCCCGCAATACATTGAATGCTCACCGAAAAGATAAACGCGAATATATCTACACTTTGGAAGAGTTAGAAACGGGTAAAACACATGACCAGCTCTGGAACGCCGCTCAAAAACAAATGACTAGAACTGGAAAAATGCATGGCTTTATGCGTATGTATTGGGCGAAGAAAATTCTCGAGTGGACGCAATCACCAGAACAGGCCTTAGAGTTTAGCATTTTTTTGAACGATAAGTACGAATTGGATGGACGCGACCCCAACGGTTATGTGGGCTGCATGTGGTCCATATGTGGAGTCCACGATCAGGGATTTGCTGAACGACCAGTTTTTGGTAAAATTCGTTACATGAATTACAAGGGATGTCAGCGTAAGTTCGATGTCGACCACTATATCAATAAATATTGCAAATAATATAAAAACAAATAATTTGTTAATTTTTTAATCATTAAATGCTATAAAAATGTTTTGTGAAAAATGACTGCATTTTGTTATTTTTAAAAATGTTTTTCGACAAAACTTCAGTCAATATTTGGACTCAATATTCAAAAGAAAATATAATTTGTTTATACTATTAGTGACATAAAAAATGTTTTATCTTTACTTCAAATAACTTAAACTCTTAAAAAAATAACTAAAATTTCATTTATCGGCGAATTTAAAAAATAAAAAAATATAGAAAATATAGAAATACTGATTCATTCATTCATTCTATGATTAGTTTTTTCACTGATTTATATAAAAATAATAATAAATACAAATATACTTCAAATACGACTTTTTGAGTCGATATTTCATAAAATATATATACTATTAAACATTAAAAATGTGCACAAATTATAAAAATTCTTAATTCTATCAGTGATTAAAGTCATCAGATGTGGAAACCTTTTCCTCTTTTTTTTAAGTAATTATTGGAAAATCAGTTTTTTGTTGAGTCAGTCATTAAATCACAATTTCTTAAAAACAATTAACAAAGACTTCATTCCTTCGTTAAATAAAATTTCAACGAATGAAGGACTAAACGGATGGAGATTTCCATAACTTCTCAATAGAGAAAGGGATGGAAAGCCTTTACAACTAATAATTAAATAATTGAGAAAATGATTAATTACATGATTTTATGTTAATAATAATAAACTATTAAAAATAAGCTAAAAAGAGTTACACTTTAGACCCACCCGTCCTTTGACTCTGATATTTGGAAGGAATTGAATAACCATTACTTGTATTGTTGGTAACAGTATTACTGTTGCTCTGAACTGAATCATAAATAGAAACCTGTTGAGGGTTTGGCTTCGTTTGTCCCGAATAGCCGTTAGAATAAGTGCTGCCATAGATTTTTAACTGATTTGTTTGGTATATCGGCTGCTGTTGTCTAACGATTGGCACTGGTATTGGAGGTCCCGTTTGTTGTGAACCAATAATTTCAGTTTTGTTAAACTTGTTTTTACTCCTTCGAGTTAAAGAAGTGGAAGAGTTTTCGTTTTGAGACAAAACATTATTATTTACATTAATTTGTGTCGAGTGCTGAGGGTTAGGAATATGAGTCGTTGCCGTTTCATATTCATAATAGTTGGAAATGGGACGTTCCTGTCTATGGCTTACAGGCGAAGATACCTGTCTCTGGTGTTGACTTCGCATAATCTGTCGAACAGTATCGGAAGGATTAACATTCGAGGCACTCGTTTGACCATAAATTTGACGGTTTTGATGATACTGTGAGAGAGTCTGTTGTTGTTGTTGTTGTTGTTGCTGTTGGTGCTGCTGATGTTGATGTTGTTGGTATTGCATCTGTTGTTGGATTTCTCTATAATTCATATAATGACTGTATTTATTGTTGTGATCAGTGATCCCAACACGACTTCCCGGTCTAAATATAGAATTAAAGATCAATGAATGCTTAGATTAAGTGCAAATTCATTGAAGTTATTCACCTCTCCATCGCTTGTCTATAAATATCATAGGAATTGCCTCTCGAGTGGTGAATATCAGCGCCGGATAACTAAAAGAACATTTTAAACCAAATTAATTAATGGATAAAAAAAAGTATGGAAAACATGCGATCAGTGTTGCAATCATTTGTTAAAAGCATTAATTAAAAACTTACATAAAATTCATTAATTATTTTATATAATTTATACATTAAATTGCATTCAAATTAGATTTCATTCAAAAATTAAAAATAATTATAAAATAAATTTTTAGAAAAAAAGTTAGTTTTGTGTTGAAAGTATTCATGCAATGAGTAAATCAAATATTGGTCGACAAAAGGAAAACATTTGAGACAATTTGTACCTTAGAATTGTTGGCACTGAATCTGAGACTCGTGGCTCTTCTCTCGAATGCATTCGGTTTGAATTTTCGTATATTATTGTCATTATATGAATATATGGGTTCATTCTATCAGTAATTTTAACGATACAGTCATTCAATCAAATAATTGGAGAAATCAATGAATTCGAAGAAAATGAATAAATGCAGAGAAAGTGTAAAGAAATGGATCTCTAATTCATGCAAACTATTGGAGTAAAAATCAAAGGACCGATACCTTAGAAACAACCAAACGCCGAGGAGGAGTACAGTTAGCATTAATGGGATATGAAATATATATTTGTTGGGAATTATTAGGAGGAATAAGGCCTCTACGGATGTATTCCAACTGTTAATATAATTTTCAGATAATTAAGTCATCGATTCATACTTTTAACAAAAAAGGACTCAAAAAGAGATTTGATTCCATCAAATGGTTTAAAACAAGAGAATAAAAGCAAGTGTTTGTTCACCTGTTGCTTGCGATCTACTGAGCCGTATGTGTCATAAATTGGTGTCTCATTTGGATAGACTCGATGTCTTTCGACGTGCATTCTCTGATGTTGAGCTCTTAATTGAGCCATTCTTTCATTTCTCGAAAGTGTTGACTCATTAGTAATGCCGTGATTTGCTAATTGAGAAGTGGTAACACCGGTAGGAGTGCTGTGCATCGGTTGAAGGCTACCAAAGCGTTCACCAACTGCTGACTTTGATCTCTGGCGAGCGGGAGGGGTTGGTTGAGCGCTATGAGATATTTGAGGCGACTGTTGATTTTGGAGAAATTGGTTTTTCTGTTGCTGTTCTATTAGCCTTTTATAATGCATTTGAATTCTTTCTTGCTCCATTAGATACATTTGAGCTGCATTTTGAGCGGCCATCGGGTCAATTGTTTCATCCGTTGGATTTCTTTCCGATTTTTCCTTCGATGACGAGGAGCGACCCTTTTTCGAACCGAATTTGAAGAGTGACTTTAAGAGTCCCTTCTTTTTTCCCGTATTTTTCTTTTTGAGAAAAGCCTGTGACTCGTCTTCAGTTGTCATTTGAGAAGACGTGGCTGTGGTTGCAGTGCATTGAGTACTGGTCATTGAAAGTGCACCCGAAGGACCTCTAATAGGCATAGTATGCGTCTGTATATTAACGTTTTCAATGGAAGAGCCGCTATCACTGCCTTCTTCAGCGACTATTAAATGACAAAATATTTAATTTTGGAAACGTTTTAAACAAATATTTGTGAAGTATTACCCGTTTTCATTGTCTCGTGATTTTCGATACCATTCAAGTCATAAGATCTGTCGACCGCAACCCTAAAGCTTTCATTAATTTCCCGACTTCTGGAGACCCGAACTGTTTTGTGTCGACCATTGAAAGCATTTTCATTATCCAACTGTTCTTTTTGTAAGTCTTGCATAAGTGTTTGGAGACTCTCAAGACTCGCAGATTTTCTCATTCCCAATGCGGGCCCCAATTCTTTATTTTGATTTACAGTCATTTGTGCGGTCGTATGTGTGCTATGATAAGGACATGAACCGGGAGATCGACATTTCCCTAATGAACATTAACACAAAACTTTTAAAATATGATAGAAATGGCACAAAAGTAGTGCACAGATCAGCAAAATATTATGAAAACAAAAATAAAAGTAATGGTAAACAAAACCAAAAATCAAATGAAATATAAAACTTTGTTATAAAAAAAAGCATTAATTTTGTGCAGAAAATCCTAAACCATTGAAAGTGTGAATAAATACCAAAAAACTTCATACAACAACACGCCGGGGAGAACACAGTTTGGTTACGAGACTTCCTTTCCTTAAAAGCTTCTATTTTTGCTGCAATTAATTGAAAGAAACACAATTTGTTTCAGAAAACCATAAATCCATTAGTTTTTAAAGACATTAAGAAAATCCATTAGAAAATAGAAACAAATTTTTCATATTATAAGCAAAATATGAAAATAAGTTAAATATTTATGAAAAAATGAAAAAATCCAAGGCATACATACTCTCAGTATTAGAACAGTTATTTTGAGACTTTGTTAGACGAGTCAGTGTTAAAGATTCACAAGAAGTAGATCTTTGATTAACTAATAGAATATTAGGAACTGTTAGGAAAGACATTAAAAAAAAATTTAAGTTAACAAATGTTTAGTTAGTTTTTACAAAACTTTTAATAGTTTTAAAGAGTGAGTAAAATGAGACGAACCTAATTCGTGTGGAATCACATCATTTGTTTCAGTTTTGATTTGAGATTTAACTTCAGTCGTTTGTTGAGGTTCTATCAGTCTTTCGTTATCCCTGAGTTGGCGTTCCTTTTCCTCTTTGGCTTTTTTGTTGCGACGATATGTATCTGTATTCTTGGCGTCGAGCTGTGCGTGTCTTTTCTCAGACATAGATTGTCGGCCGAAGCCGTCGCGCCTGAAGCCATCCGCGTCCTCTTCGCTCAATGAGAGCTGACTATCACGAGGTGTTGACTCACTTCCATTATTTTCGGCTATATTTTGCTTTCTTTCTGTGCTTTCGTTAGTATCCCTTTCAATAATAACATCATTTCGTGTCATAACATTTGATTTGTCATATATTCTGTTCGAATCGCGATTTTCACTTAAATAAAATTGTTTTAATAGCGTTTGATTTGACGATTGATTAATCACTGGTTTATTTGGCGACTCATCTTTTGGCGAACAGACATTAGAGGCATTTCTTTGTTCTTCTTTATTATTCATTGAAATATCACTTTGAGGCCTATAAATAACTGTATTGTCGTGGGAACGGTAGCTGTTATCGTTTGTGTCGTCTAATTTATTATTCGGTATATAAATAGTTTCGTTGGCCGATGAAAGACCCGATTCTTCATTACACGAGTCATTAGAGGCCGCACTTAAAAGAGAATCATTCCTCTGATGGCACGAACTGTTCAGAAGTGATGAGGAATTGGTCTTTCGGGCAACAGTTAAAGTAATAGCATTTGGATTAGCGATTGGACCTTCGCTTTGAATCATAGCTCTCCTTAATGTCTCCATTGCCTGACTGTTAGACATTCCGAGTAATGGAATGCCATTTATGTTAATCAACTGATCATTTGTTATAAGTCGGCCGTCTTTAGAAGCAGCGCCGCCGTGAATCACAGATTTGACAAAAATTCCTAAATCTGTGTGCTGTCCACTCGATGTAGACGTCTTTCCTTTAACACTTACACCTAAACCTGCAGACCCCGTATCGTTGAGAGGGATCTCAAAAGTTAGGACCTCCCTTTCGTTACCACAAGATGTTTCACCCGATTTCTCGGGTGGCAGTTGTCTTGGCATCATTGGACTGGGAGAAGGATCTGGTTCCTGACGCGATACAATAAGATCTACAGATGTTCCTAAAGGTATGGTTCGTAAAATCTTGACGGCTTCCGACTGTGGTTTTCCTGTCATTTCAATACCACAGACTTCAAGCAAACGGTCACCAGGGTGGAGTCTTCCGTCTTCAACGGCTGCCCCTTTAGGTAATATATTCTTGATATAAATGGGAACATTACCACCGGTAGGATTGTCTCTCGTAGTGATACTAAATCCTAAGCCTTCAGAACCTTTTTTGAGTTGAATGTGATATTTTTTGCCTATTCTTCGTGTGTTTCCCACAACGAGGGCTGAACTGACCGCTGGTTTGTGAGTAGAAGCGGTCATTTTATTGGTTGAGGTGACGGTCGCCACTTTCGTCTTCTGAATATCTCGTTGTTCGCCTTCAACCAAACCTTCGACTTTCAAAAGTTCCTCGTGTTGTCTCATTACATTTGCAGGTTTAGGCAGAACTGGTGGAGGGAATGGCTTTTTAACTTCAGTAAAGCTCTGGTTTTGGCTCAGATTTTGGTTAAATTTCACTAATCGAAGACTAATTTCATCGCTTTGTAGAGCACTTCTGAAGATCTGTTGAGCCCTTTCAAAGTCAACGTCGAGAATACTTTGACTGTTGATCTCTATAATAGTGTCGCCGACATGAAGTCGTCCGTCTCTATCTATCCGACCGCCCGGTTCTATGCCCTGAATCAAAAGTCCATTAGCACAGCCAACATCATCACTGTCAGGCACTACATGAATTCCCAGAGGACCGGACTCTTTGGCTAAATTGACGATCACAAAGGGTTTGTCCTCAAAATTTCTGTGTTTAGTATTGTCTTCACTCGACATCGAAGATATAGAAGTCTTTCCCAAGTCGTAGTTAAGACGTTTTGGCAGAGAATTATAATTTTTATTCATTTCTATCGATAGTTTTCCCGGACTTTTGTCGCGATTGAAACTCTTTCTCAGTGACCGATCGGCCGCTTCGGCCCAAACGTCTAAATTATTGGCGATCATTGATAGCCGACCGGAACCTCTGGAAAATCGCGAAAACGTATTATTACTTGTAGTGGAAGAGGGCGTATGTTCTGACTTTTCTTCACTGCCATAACCCTCTTCTTTAATACTGGGCGGCGATAAAGAGTTTGATGAGAGAATTGACTTATCTTTATCTTCCTCTGAATGTTCGGAATTAACGTCTAAAGATTGAATGGAAACACTTCTATTATTTTTACTATCGACGGCCACAGCCGTAGACCATCTCTTATTCGAATCACAAACATCGCTGTCATTCATTTTGTTGAGCACCGGTTCACTGCCGCGTCTGACCTGAAGGGTAGCACAAACTCCAGAGTTTATTTGTTCGGAAGTGATCTCAACGTCATTGTAATCAATGGTAATATTTGGCAAATTTTTGCGATTCATGTCCTCCACTATTATTTCATTGGATTCACTATTGATTCTCATTCTGTCCTCATTAATAAAAACATCGGGACTTCCAGTGCCTAATGAATCAGAAGGTGTTGACGTACTTATTCTGTTCGAGTAAATGCCATTTTTCAGTTTAGGCGAAAAGTCTTGAAAATTATCCCTTATTTCAAAGGAAGCGATAATCTGTTTATTTGTATGAAATATTAAAATTGAGACAAAATCAGTGTAAATAAGACCTGTTCCCTATCGTCTGCCACATCGCTCACAATATCGTCCGGATCTAAGATAGCGCCGTCTCTGCATGTCTTCAGATTATGGACTATCACTGATGAAGTCAACGGCTGTCAAACAATTCAAATTCAATAAAATTATTAGAAAACAAATTAAAGATTTTATTAAAGAATAGATTTTAAAAGACTTTAAAAGAGATATGAATTAATCGAAAGAATATTAAATGAATATAAAATCATAAAAATATTTCTTTTTTGATAAAAAAAATGATTCAAAAAAAAAGTAATAAAAGATTTTTAGTGGTATAAGAGAAACGCCTACAGTATTGATGGCTTTCTTGTATCGATCGATGGCTAAGTCGATGACATGTTTGACAGCAATGTTTCCATCGCCGACGGGAACAATACATCGGACTTCACCGAAATTCACCAAAACTTTCATTATTTAAAAAAAAGTTAAACCAAATATCAAATCATTGAATCCGTCGTTTGTTTTAACAAATATCAGACAAAAGAATAAATGTTTAAACACTTTTGTCGACCGAATGTTTGTTTTGTTTGATTTAAAACATTGTTTTTGTTGATTAACTGATTGTAAAAAACAAATCAACGATTAAAACGACTTTTGAGCAAAAACTGAATGAACAGACATTTTCGAACCAATCAGTTGTGCGCAGACTCACAACCACTACAACTGTCACACACTTACAGTTTGCAAACATTCAAACTATTCAATACATTTTACTTATTGAAACCCAACGCTTGAATCCATAGCTTATGGTAACAAAAATACATCAAAGACTGTATTTCCGACAGTTTTATCTCTAGGTTTTAAGTTTGAAAGCAAACTGTAGTGACTCTATTGAGAGGTTTGTTGTCGATTCCAATTGTGTGTCAATGTCTGCATTCCTTAACCATTACAGTCACCATTCAATCAGTTTCCTGTTCTTTATTATATAAAAAAGTTATTGTTTTGAAAGTAA
>JAQIXI010002350.1:0-10549 GCA_034700165.1 Galumnidae sp. Gr-Ori-00277
CAAAAGCGCACCGAAACTAATTCAGATCAAATTAGTAATGATTTGTCCGAATTATTACCGACAATCAAATTATGGACTGATTGGATGTCCTGTCAGAAGCAATTGTGGTGTCCTCCACCCCCGCCCTCAGACTTTAAATTAGAGTAAATATAATTGAAATTTAAATTAAATCACTTTATAATTAAAATATATTTCAGTTGTAGAGGAGATGTTTGGAGTATTTTCGCCGAATTTTTAACTCTTTTGACTAAAATCAATGTCAGATCTGTTAAATTATTGGGCAGTCGTTTAGAGGGATGTGAGCCTATTATACTGCCAGAGGATACCTCTTTAGCAGGTTTTTTACCTCTTTTTGGATCACCTAAATGTGTCCAATTCGCACAGCCTCCTTATGATAAGGTTTTGTTTTGTATAATTTTTTTTTGATTCAATTGATGTTTAAACGTACCTTTTTTTATAGGAAAAGGCGAGAACTTGTCTTCGCATAACTGCTATTCAATATTTTGGCGATTATTTGTGTGGAATCGTTGAGCCGTATCTTAAATATGATGTCGAAAAGAAAAGATTTATTTCACTCATTCCAACTGCTGTTCAGATTAATACCGAAGGAATCATTAAAACCATAAATGAATTGGAAATTGTAATCAATTTTCATAAAAATTTTTATTTAATTTATTTTCATTTAAAGTCTGAGACCGAAAACGACGAATTCAGTAGTGATATGTTTTCAGTGGAAACAAACCCTCCTTTCATTGCAAATGATTTGAGTGCGAGAAGTGGCGAACAAACGGAAATCGAAAAGTTGTGGTCACTTCAAGAGAAACTAAAGAAAGCGAAGGACAGACAAGAAATTATTAAACAAACTTTTGACGTAAGAATTATTAAATTTAATTTATTTGATGTCATTTAAATTTTCTCTCAATTGAAGGCTGTTTTAAGTGAAGAAAATCAGCGAAAGCCCTCCAGAATTGTGATCCAACCGCGACATATAGTGCCCGACACCAACTGTTATATCGATCACTTGGAACAAATCAAACGACTTATTAATTCGAAATATTATGAACTGATTGTTCCTCTCATCGGTCAGTCATCAATATTTCATTTTATTTTTAATTATTTTTAATTATTTTTAATTATAACAACAGTTATCAATGAATTGAATGGATTGAAGGCTCGCGGTATCAAAACTGCCAAACCATTAACTTTTAGTGATGACCACATCGGAAATGTAGGAAAGGCTGCCTCTGATACTATTGATTACTTAGCCTCAGCCTTTAATAACAAGAGTTTAAGACTCAAAGCCATTACATCTAAAGGATCTCTTTTGGAAAATATTAATTTCATCAGTGAATCGTTCGCCGACTCTCAGGTTTTGACAAAACAATATCCCAATAATTAAATAACATATTATTCTTTAATTTTAGGGCAATTCTAACGATGACTTGATTTTGAAGGCATGTCTTCACTTCATTGAAGAGAAAATACCGAATAATAGTAATAATAAGGCGACAAAAGAAAGTGCTATGAATTCAGGTATTATTAGAAGCCTTTGATTTAAGTTCTAAATAACTCTTCGAACGTTTTGTACAATAGTTGAGTCAAACAGTATTTTTCGCGAAGTGGTTCTTCTGACAGACGACCGGAATCTTAGAGTGAAAGCATTGGCACATAACGTACCGGTCAAGAGTCTAACGCATTTCATTAAATGGGCGAACATTCCCTCCGTTTCTAAAACTTCCCAAATGTGTGATTAAATTCATTTCTCATTTACTTTCGATTCCTCAGAATATCTTTCAATCGGAAGAAAAAAAAATTATGAAATTATAGTTAAAATAAGGTTTGAAATGGAATTATTGGAAACAATTTATTGGAAACAATTTATTGGAAACAATTTATTGGAAACAATTGATTCTTAAACTAACATTAAAAGTGCTTTTTCTCCAAATGTTTAATAACTCTCAAGAGTTTTGTTAACTTTTAGTCATTTTACACACATTTATATCAATTATTAGTGAATCACTGAAATTATAAAATTAACTTTTTGTGTCTTTTATTCTTATTTTTTAATTAATTGTTGTAATGTTTTAGAAAAGTCTAATAACTTATTTAAATCATTGATTATAGAAATTCTTGTAAAATCACTTCTCTGACCAATCATTGAATCACTTTTAATGAATTTTAAATAAAAATTTTTAATTAAATTAAATGTTGTTTTTAATTCAATTTAAAGAACAAAATCCACGAAACGATTAAATAATTTAGATTTTAGTCTAATTATTAAGAAAAAAAGTTTTATCTGTTAGGGCTGTGCAGAGGTTGTGATATCAGAGATGTTTAAACTAATAATAACTAGTAAGAATCACTTCTGTGAGGTATCAATGGTTCAGTCGACTCACAAAAATGTTTTTATATTTAACTAAATTAAAGAATTCAAAGATTGAACTAAAGATCATTTAATAAAATGTAATAAAATTACTCAATATTTTTCTATAAACTTATTTTTATATTCAATTAATTTAATTTACTTTAAATTAGTGTAATCATTGGCTAAAAGAAGGCTATTTTAAAATCATTATATTTTTGCACTCATTAATGCAAACCTCTCTATACTGAACACCATCCTAAAATGAACAAGATTGTTGTCCCAACAGTGTTCAACTTTACTGTAGTTACTGATTGTATAACAGCTTATAATAGGATTTCAATGCAAAAATACTAAAGTTTTTATTGAAGTGTTGAAAATTTAGCGAATTATTAACAAAAATTTCATATTATTGACAGAAATATAAGTATTTTCGGAATAATTTTGTTAAAAATACGATAATTGATTAAAAATTGAATTTAAGCATGGTGTTTTTGGTTTGAAATTGATTTTATTTAATTTATTAAATATCTGACCTCACTTACATCAAAGTGGTAATCATTTGAGTTTATTCCGATCACAAAAAATACTTTTTTGAAATGTAGTGGAAGTGATTCCAATCATTTCTAAATATGAAGTAATTTTCTGTCAAAAATTAGAGGACAAGTCTTTAAAACTATTGTTAATAAAACTAAAGGACATTAGACTTAAATTTGAGTTTAACTCAATTTTATTCAAACTTTATTCCACTTAAAATCAATTCAATGATCAAATAGTCTTCAAAATATTTAACAAGAATTCATTGAACTCAATTGATGTGCAAGGTTATTTCCATTTCATTTATTAATTGCTAATAAAGATTTATTTTAATTTAGATAAACTTTTATATCATTTTTACAAAAAATACCTAAACTTTATTAAATTTTAAAGAAAAATACTAGATAATTTATTTGAGAAATTTAGATAAGATAAAATAACATGCTAACTCTTATTAAACTTGTTGAATTCAAAGAAAACAATACTTCAAACAAAATTCAATGCAAAAACTTTGAAAATTAGATTTTATTAATTTTTTTTTTATTATTTTATATAAAATCAATAACTTAATATCAAGATGAATTAGATCAAGGTGATCTTAAATATTTTATTGAGAAATCAATCATTTTTATAAAATGTGTTTTTATCGAAATGAAAATTAAATAGTTTAACAGTATTTACACATTGAAGCCAATGTCGTAAATATCAATCATTTACTAAATTTTGATTCTTTTAATAAATAGTTTTAACTATTTTTTATAATTTTTAATATATTTCGTGAATTTATTTATGAATCTAATCTTGGTTTATAACTTATAAAAAACTTATAACTTATAATTTATAAGTTATAAATTATAAGCTTTTGGTATTACAGTCTATCCCCGATTTAGGCGACCCCGATATAGGCATACCCCGATATAAGAGCGGGTTTTTTGCTGCACCGGCAGCTTCTATGTAATGTTAAAGTACCCCGGTTTAGGCAAACCCCGATATAGGCAACAGATTTCACCTGCACCAATGAATCACCTATATCGGGGATAGACTGTATAAGTCTTATTATAACCTTATTATCTACCTTGTTATAAGACTTATATAAACAATGAGATCACATTTGTATTCATTCTTTTGAAATTCAAATTAAATTCATTTTTATTAATAATTACACAAATGATTACAAATCACTGTTTTCTTAATAATAAAAAGTCATTTCCTTTTGCTTTTTTGAGAAAAGTATTTATTTGAGTCAATAAAAAGTTTAAGAAATTGTAAAATAGTTTTTTAGAATTTCCAGGAGTTGTCATAAGTAGTGATAACTTGTCATAAGCTGTCAGGAAGTTATAGAAATAAATTTGTAATTATTTGATAAAATGAAAAAACATTTTCTTAAAAATATTGATTTAAAAGTGATTATAGGGTTTTTTATTTGAAAGTGTTATCCGTGTATTTTAAACTATCATCATTTGTCAATTAGGTTTTCCTTTTCCAAGTAATTGAACAGCGAGAGTGACCAAGCATATTCTCTTTTTTAATAGTTATATAAAAATTTTGTAGAGGAAATGTTTAAGTACCTTGCTCATTGAACACAATTTTGTAAAGAATGACTTTCCTGTCAATTATTGACAACTTTTCTGTTGAGATAAAAGTTTGATTAATTGAAGAACTATTAAATGCTTTGATCGACACTATTGTTATAAAAGAGGTGTTACGAGAAAAGTGACAATTGTTTTGACTTTTAATAAATCATTATTTATAACATTTTATTTTTAGTTAATTAATGGCTTTTAATAAGAGATGCTCTCAGGGGGACCACAATTGTACTCATTCTACAGACTTTTAGCTAATATTTTATTTCTTAGTTTATAGAATAAACTTTTTTATTAGTTTATTTTTTCCTAGGTAAATATTTGCAAATCTAGATAATTTGAAATAGGATTGAAACTAAAAATAATTTATTCTAAAAATAGTCAAAATATAACACAAAAATAATAACAAAAACAAATTTTTGATCGAAAATCGAGTAAAGCATCGAAAGAATTTTTTTCCCATAGAATAACATTGAAAAAGTCTATGGACTTATGGAGTCATATAATCATATAATAATTTTGTACTTTTGATTGCATTTACTGAACATTTCATTCTCTACTGTGAATTAATTTTTAAATTTAATGAGAAAATTGTAAAAATAATTATTATTTTAATGGAAAATAGTTTTAAATGCATAATAAGGCAAATATTTGTTATAAAATTCAATAAGAAATACATTGAATTTTTCAACAATAAATTCAAATTTTATATCAGAAATGAATGTGAAGAGGATGTCATGAAATCTTTGGATCAAATCAATGAAAAAGTTTTTAAACGTCATTATAATAACTCAAAAAAGACTTTAATTACTAATTATTATAATAAACTTCTCTAATAACTATAAAAAAGAATTATTTTCAATTATAATTTTTTTATTATAATTTTCCCTGTGTGCTGAGTCGTGTACAGATTCCTTGTACATTTGCCCTCTACATACCTGGGAACTTCTACTGTATTTTAAGAATATAATAATTTTTCCGAAAGAATTAAATGAAAACAATTCTCATTTAAAAACAATTAAAGAGTTATACCTTTTCGGATGACTTCATTAAAGTCATTAAAATTAACGATATTAGGTTAAGCATGATACTTTCACTATTAAGTCAAGAATCAGTTAAACTCATTTGAACCACAAAGAAATATCAAAAAAAAAGTTGATTTACTCCAAAACTAACAAAAAATAAAAAGATAAGAAATTGCCTGAAATCTGATAAAAGGTCTAATCAATTGACGTCATCTCAACTTAATTCCATACGATTTAACTCTTTTATGGAATGAATATTCTCTGCAAAAGTATTTTACCTGAAAAGAGTAGAGGTTGGGGTTATGATAGGGGTAATAATGAGGGCAATCCTATCACTTTTTAAAACTCGAGTCACAAATACTTTAAGTTTAATCATCAAGATAATCAAGATTATTTCTAAATGAGAAACACGTGTACACAGTGTGGCAAGGTTATTTTGTGAGAAACTTTTAGGGTGAATATAAACCAAATTAAAAATATAGTTTTTATTTCATTTATTTCTTTGTGATTAATATATTAAAATAAAACTTAACGAGAAATATAGATAAAAGCAATTTAAACTAGAACATTTTTAAAAAAATTTCAGACTATTTAGTATTTTGAATATAATAACTCTTATCATAGATTTAAATTATATCAGAATTTTTGAATTTCTAATATTTGTTGAAACTATTGAATGTAAATATTATTAATACTAATTATTAGATTAAATCAATTTTTATGAACTTTTAATAAAAGACAATAAAAGGTAATCTTTTAATATTTATATCAAACTTTCGGACAACAAAAAGACAAAATAAAGTTTTGGTTAATTTAATTTAAAACTCAAAATCTTCATTTGTTTGAACACATTTCAGGTCAAATATGACATCAGTCTAAAATTAGTTGAGATCCTTTAAGATCACGATTTTAGATTTCACCTTGCTAGATCAAATTAGTGAATTGCAAATACAATAAGTTTAGTATTGAACAGTGTTTAAGGCATTTCTATTGAACGCATAATATTGTTTTAAACAACTTTTTTTGACGCATAAGAGAAGATTATTTGAGTCACAGTTTTGCACACTTTATGAACACAAAAAGAGAGACTCCTCTCAAGAAAGTGATTAATGTTGAGTGTCTTTCTTTACTTCAGTTCTCAGTTTTGGCGATAATTCTTTGGTTAGTCTTTAGTTGTCTTCGAAGGATAACTAAAAGTTTAAAAGGAATTCAAATCAATTGTTTTTCGTTATTTTTATTCAAAAGTTTTATTTAAATAAAAATAAATAATTTTTTTAAAAATGTTTTTCTACATTATATTAGTTCTAATATTTTTAAACAAAACTGAAAGTTCTTCACAAAACTGGAGTAAATTAGTGGACAGTTTCGACAAATATGAGTCCAGACGTATTGAGTTTGACATCGAGTTTGTGGAAAGTATTCTAAACGAGACGGGAGTCTCTCTTTCCTGTCGTAAGAGTTTATCACAAACTTTGAAATCTTTGAAAAACTTTGAGTTATTCGCATATCAAATGTATGACTCGTGGCCTGAATTCCCGCCTCAGACTATATTAGAGGGAACGGTCACCAGTTTTGGGGACTATGACCAGTGTCTGGGTATTAGTCCCAATGAAATTATTGGAAGATCTCAGTATTGTTTAATTACTCTAAAGATTCCTTTACCCGAACCAAAGACACCGAATATAAATGTCAATCACAAAGTGGAGGGTCTTTTACCCGAGTATTTGGTGCTTAACAATAGTGGTGAACATTTCTTTACAAAAATGGCCGAAAACGCCATATTTTTTCATTTGGTTCCACTAAGAATTGGTTTATGTTTTCCTAATAAATGCCACTCAAATGATGTCCAAAATTTGGTGAAAAAAGGTTTGATTTTTCTCTCAATTTATTTAAATTCTTGTTTTTTTAAATGAAATATTTGTGACTCAACTTATTGTCTAAATTTATATTATTTATTAAATTACAAATTAATTCTATAATTATAATCATATTTATGAGTAATTTTGACTGATTTATGTGAAATTATATTTCAATTAAATACTATTTTATTCAATATTTCATTCGTTTAATATAAAAAAATATTCAAAATATAACTTTATTTATGACTCTATCCTTTGGGAAAGCATTCGAAAGTTCTGGTCTTCTTCTGGAGGGAACCGATTGTAATACAACCACTGAATCTCATTTGAATGGAATTCAAGCGATTGCATTGTCAGTATATTTTCACATTTAATAATAATTTTCAAAAAATGTGCATGATCATATGAACTTAGTCATTAAAAGATCAACAAATAATTCGAAAAAGAGCTCAAATTCTTAAAATAAATTTTTAAATTTTTTATTTTAAGTTTAATTTTTATAAGAATTTTCAACTCAAAACTAATAATTTCCAAAATGAACAAGGTAGAATATTTACAAACATCAAATGAGAAAATATTTACTTTAAATGAAAAACTTTTAACTAGAACAATTTATTTTAGAAATCTAATAATTTTCTTTATTATATCTTTTATTATTTATTACTATTTGCGGAATTTGTAATATGACCAAGATTAGTTAATATCAAATTCCGAATGTTATCTTTAATAATATTTGTTGCAGATCTATCTTGGTCATCTTTATAACCATTTCCATATTCGCCACAATTTTCAACAAAGAAAAAGTAAAAAGTGAGTGAAAACAAATTCCCATAAAAACAATGAGTAATAAATTCGATAAAATTCTGTTTTTATGATTTAAATTTGATTTATTGAACACTTTATTTGTTTATTTAAAGTTTAAATTTTAAACTAAAGTTTTAATGTGTTTTATATTAATTATTGTTTTTCGTCAGACACTAAATGGCAGTCGATTTTGAAATCATTTTCACTAAAGAATAATTGCATTCAATTGATGTCAACCGACCGAAAACCTGAGTTCTCATGTATTGATGGCTTACGAGTACTGACAATGATTTATATAATTGCGGTTCACGTCATTGAATACACTGATTGGGCTCTATATAGTTGAGTTCATTAATCAAATTTTATTAGTTATTAAATTCAAATCATTATTTGAAAGATTCGTCTGATTTTTAAATATATTTTCTGAATGACTCGCAATTGAATTACAGAACAAATTTTGATTACTTTAACTAATGATTAGATTAACACTAATATTAATATAAGGTTTAAATAACCGGAAGAGTTTTTAAAGAGTTATCTATTTATTTAGAGGACACCTTCAGAATAAAGAATTCTATGAATGAATGGCAAAACATACCTTTGAGTAAAGTACACACTCTTGTGGAGACATTCTTCCTGATCAGGTGATGAGATGACCACTCATTTTAGTTTTTATTAATAAACAATTTTGAGTTTTCAACTCAATTATGGAATAAATATTGTATTTCAGTGGACTTCTGGCCTCCTATACATCCCTTCGACACAAACAATTCAATGCCTTTTCCTATATTTGGCAAAGAGTTCTGCGTCTCTGGCCTTTAATGACACTCTTTGTATTCCTTTCAACACTCGTACCACTTGTGGGCTCCGGACCCATTTGGAACCAGTTCTTCGAAGAACGAATCGGCACCTGTACTACCAATTGGTGGAAGAATGTGTTATTCATTCACAATTTTATGGACGGCACACAAATGGTTAGTTTCATATCTTAACGACTACTAAATATTCCAATAGTGTGTGGGTTCAACCTGGTTCATTTCTGCTGATATGCAAATGCATGTCTTGTCTACATTCGTAGTTATTTTTCTCTCTCGAAGGCCATCCCTGGGAATGGCTCTCAACGTACTATTTATAATCGGCTTCTGTGCGCTTACGGCAGGTCTTGTCTTTATCAATGACTTCTCTCCCGGAAGAGTCAGTACACAATTCGGGTGAGCCTTCCCTTCCTATCCCTTCTCTAAAACTATTTTAGGGAACACTTTATGGACAACTTTCTGACGAAAGTGTATTGGCGTCCGTGGCCTCACATTCCGGTCTATTTTGTCGGAATTGCTTTCGGATATATTCTACGCACGAGACGTATCATAAAGTTGTCGTCCAGGGGTAGACTCATAGCGTGGCTCACGATTGGAATCACTTATATGTTTTGTATTTACGATACCTTCTATTGGACGAGTGGTGCCCCTAATGTCCAGTGGGTGTCCGCTTTGCTTTTGCCCACAACACGTCTTTTGTGGGCTTTTGCCACTTCGGGTATTATCTATTTATGTGGTTCAGGTCAGGGCGGACTAATTGAACGTTTCTTATCGTGGAGTGCTTTCACTCCTTTATCGCGACTCACATATACAGTATATTTGACTCATGTATGGGTCAGTTGGACTTATTGGGGGTCTCGTCGACAACTGCCCGAAATCTTTCCGTCAGCGGTTATAATATCCGTCTGTTATTCAATATTTTTCTCTTATTTGTTTGGATTCGCATTTTGTGTGTTATTCGAGGGACCTATTCTTCACTTTCAGACATATTTGCGAACAAAGTTTTCAAACTCTCAGAAGCGCTGAAAATATATGACAGAAGTAATGATCATTATTTGCCATTTAATACATTTTTGACAAAATGGCTGATTATTATCTCAAAAATAAGTTATTGACTTATTTTTGAAAGGAAAAAAGTTTGAGTACTAATACTCACATTTCTCTCCAATTGTTTGATATTTGATTCAAAAATATTTAATTCTTTAATTACTTTAAAATCAATCTCTGGTTCACAACAATTGTTGTCATTTATTTTTACTCTTAATTTATAAAATATTTTATGTTTTTTCTCGATATTTGTTTTCAATATTTACTTAAAATATTTTAAAAGAATAATCAAAACTTATTATAAAACCAAAGAATAAAATAATGAAATTAAAGAATATGTTATCGAATGCTTAGAAATTTATTTATAAAAGATCTGAAAATATGTTGTCTATGAATAGATTTTTGGGAATATCTTCTCTCATTTCACTCAATTCTTCGAGAGTTAAGCTCCAGAAATAAAGTCTCAACATTTTTGATGGCTTTACGACTGAATATTCTTTCGCTTTTAAAACCAATT
>JAQIXI010002351.1:0-10539 GCA_034700165.1 Galumnidae sp. Gr-Ori-00277
TGACGACCTCTAGCGGAAAAACTAGAAGTGAGATCGAAAAACGTCCCATTGAAACATTACTCAGGGACACCCCCTCTGTCCATTTCTGCAATAATCCCAGATGGTGCATCTCGGGGGAATCAAATGCATTATGGTGATTTTTCTTCTTTTGGAAATTTCAAGCATTTTCAAAATCAGAGACCGGGAATAAACCTGAAATTATTTTAAGTAAAAAATCATTTTATTTAAAATAGATCTCAGACTCAGGCAGACCCGAGAAACCTAAACTCAGAAACGGATCTGGGTTTACAAGTTTGTCCTCTAGTTTCGATCGCAAAATATTTTTAAAAATCTAAAATAAATGTTGAAATAAAAACTTTTGTTTGTTTGCTGACCATATCATCACTTTAATAGTATCAAGAAATTAGGTCCTTTGAAAAGCATTGACCGATGAAATGCGATCGGGTGTGACATTCAATCATCGAAAACATATCATTTATGGCATTGCATGCAATCACTGAATGGTACCTAAAGTGGTTTCTAAAGTTTTTTTTTGTTTTTAGTTTTATATGAATTTATATCGTATTTAATCTGAAATTTTTAACATTAAAACACTTATTACTAAAAAAAAATCTAAATAAATGTTTGACTAAAATATTTATCAAAAGTTAATTCTTCCAATTCTTCTAAATATCTAAAAGTGTTTATATGTTTAATATTAAGAAATATCTCAAAATATCTAAAATACATTTATTTCAATGTCTGATCACTTAAATAAATGTGTATTTATTTTAGTCATAACTTTCATTATAATACGTAAGTAAACAAATTTATTATATTTCAAAAAAAACTTATCATTTATTATTAGATAATTATAGATGAGTTGAAAATACTCCTGGTTAAAACCATATTTACCAGAAAACTTGAAACTTAATTTAAGTCTTAATTTTATCAGAAAGTGTTTACACATTAATTGATAAAAAATGAAACATAAAAAACAAATTCAATATTTTATTCTGAATTTACAAAAGCATATTTTAATATTTTCTATTACATTATATGTAATTATTTTTTATTTTCAGTTATATTTTTAATTTACGTGAGTATGGATTCCGAGTCAAATGATTTACATCTAAAATCTGAGACCAGTTATCAAAAATCTGATACAAAAAACGTAAGAAATGATTTTTTCATCGATAATAAGTATCGCAATATATTTAAATTGTTTTGTAATTAATTTTTAGGTTTTTAAAAGTTTGTAAAACTTTATCAATAGATATGTTTTTGTTTTTATCGGATATATTTAAACTTATAATTCGTTGTTCATTAGTTCTGCAAATTTTCATACAAACATTAATCAAATACTGATAAATACTTTCGACTAAATCACTATAAATGCAAATGACGTCAATATTTAGTAAATTTGGGTAAAAATCAATGAAATTGTCGAATAAAATAGGTTTGACTTTACAGGGATTTATGCGAATAGAAGTAATGTTTGTTAAGTGAGTTAAAGAAAACATACAACTGTTATAACATTCGACACAATCCCTGCAATTGGGAGAACACTGACAGCAAACAATTCTATCGAAAGTTAAGGTTTTAATGTTTTCAAAAATCTTAACAAAAATTGTCAAACAATTTGGTTGAATCAAACAATTAGACAACTCTAAAATATGAGCACTGGTTTGAGGCACAAAAGGGTCACATATTTCATAGTTGTTATATATAAGACATTTCTCTAATTTTAATTTTTCTAAATTTTTCAAATTATTCGCTAATTTTGTAAATAATTTGAGTTCAACTTTTTCTGAATTACAAAACTTAAGACTCAAAACCTTTAACTCAATTAAGTTATCGATAATTATTTCAAATGTTATGCTATCCATTAAAAAGTTTTCAATAATTAATTGCTGTAAATATAAACCACTTCCAGATATTAATGAGTGGATTGACTTTGAACTCAAAAATCGATTGCAATAATCGTTAACTTTGTCTTTAAAATTATCAGTAAATAAATGTAACGAACGAATGCTTTTCGGCAAATATTTAAAAAAATGTTTCAAATCTAATGAACCGTTAATTAAAAGACATTCAATACATGTGTTACTCAAGTAATCCAAACCACTTCTCACTCTCATGTCTTCATCAAAATAGCTGTCAATCGATAATTCAGTTATCGAGTGATTAATCAAAAAGTCAATCAATTGGTGTCGGATATCCTCAGAGTCTAATAAACCGCTGATCAGAGAGAAGTGAATTTTCTTCAATTGTTTGCATCGATCGATGAGTTGAAGGAAATCAGTGCCGACTAAACATTCTCTGACGTAAAGGCACTCAATGTTAGGACAGAGACTTAATATATGACTTAAGGAAAGTTTGGTCTCAGAATCGGTCAAATCATAGAAAAGTATGTCTTTGTTTTGAGTGAGAGATTCACTGATATCACACATAATCCCATTTTTTGCAGTCATTGTTTCGCCAAAAATCAAATGTCTTTTAATAAGTGTTTCGTCGTTTCCGAACCCAATTCGCAGTACTTTTTGTCTTTGAAGACAATACTCTGATATTTGAGACAATTGTCTGCAAATTCTTTTCATTTTTATTAATTGTTTTACTGAAAGATTTGAAAATATGTCCAAAAGAATGTCCACATTCATAATCTGTGCATTTGATTGACCACTGATTGAGTTCTTGCATTCCTTGTTGTCTCCTTCTTGTTCTTCCTCTACTTCTTTTTCTTCTTCCTCTTCTGCGGTATCACTCAATTCGATAATAATTGGATTCGATGTCATTTTATTGGCAAAACTCTTGAATTTCGCTCAAAACTAATCAAAACATTTGATTTGAAAACAAAAGTCAACAAAAGTTTGAACATAAATGACGTCTTTTTGAATGATTTTATTTATTTTTATTAATATTAGAGCGAATAGTTTAGACGCCATTTAATATTTATGTTTTCTTTTGTACGAACATTACGTCTACTTTTCATATAAAATTATATAAATAATACTTAAGTATTTGTGAAATTTACAAATAAAATGGTCTAAAATTGTTCGCTATTATGTTTAAATCTGTTTAATTGAAAATTGTATTATATTATTAATTTCACTTATTATTGAATTATAATTGAGTTATAATTTGGTTAATTTAAGTGTCATTAAGTTCTAGCGATTCATTATTTTACTCAAATAAAGTGTAATTTTGTTCAATAGATTGATTCCGGTTCTGATTATGGTTTGAATTCTTCAATTAATGCCGTTTATAATAATCAAACAAATGATAACATAGAAGAAAACACTACTCTATTGCAGCCAACTCTTGGAGGACAGCCATCATATGGACAGCCATCATATGGACAACGACTATCTTCTGAGAGTAAAAATAAGACATCAGTTGCCATATCGTCACTTCCTTTTGAATTACGAACTTTTCTATTAAGAAAAGGGAAAACAAGTCGACAACAATTAACAAAACCCTTACTCTCAGAACCTATTGTCCGACCCTTTTATGGTTTTCAGTCCAAAATAAAAAGTAATAATTATTTTAACTCTTTTTTTATTAAAATTTTATTTCTTCTGACAAAAGGAACGGATAATTCGGTTAACTCTTTGCCAAAAACCAATAACTTCTCATATAATGAGAGAACTTCTGAAAGGAATTCATTGATAGCAACTCCTGAGGAATATTTTCACATTACAATAGATAACCCAAAAACATCGCTATTAAATGGAATCCGATATAAGTCAATACCAGTGGACACACACTTAAGTGATAATCGGTTAACAAATTGGAGGCCCGAAAATGAGAACGACTACAATAGCCTTAATCAGAAAAGAAGAGCTCAATTGAAACCTAACAAAAGTTGGCGGTTCTCCACATTTCCCGAAACAGAAACACGTCTTCAAAATCATGAGTTTATATTCAAAACAAATTCTGTTCACAAAAATAATGATTTAGGAAAACATAATTTAGTGGAACTCTATGAAAGAAAAAGACCTTTACTATATCAGAATCATCTAAAGCCCAACAATTATAATCCTTTATATTACAAATCATTGAGTAAAGTGTCATCTCATGGAAATCATAATTCTTTGCGAACACAACACTTAAGAGATTTTCATAAAAATAGTCTTTTGGACCGAAAAAATAAATTTGATTTGAAATTAATGGGAAATTATTTGTAAATCGACTCAAAACAATTCAAATTAACTAAAATTTTGTTTTGTTTTTGAATTTTATTTCAAAGTTTTATCAAATAATTCATTATTTTGTAAAAAAGTCGATAATTTTTTTAGTCGTTTATTAACACTTTTAAAGTATTCTCATAATAAGCTTAAGAATCGATTCTTAAAGTTTACATTTAATGTTAATTTAAAATGTTTTGCCTGAATATATGACAAAACATCCATTTTGTTGCTGTAAAAAACAAAATAAACAAGGACATGTTCAATAAATAGGCAAAAAAGGATTTACACAACGCATATAATTTGAGTCTTTTAATAAGACCCGCATTTAAAAAGAATTTCCATTTTTCAGATAAAACTGATTTTATAAAAAACATTACAAAAATGACAACTTTGAGGAAAGTTATAACTTTATTCTTGTTATTTAATTTTGTACTTAAGAGTAATTGTTTCAATCAATTTGATTATTCAAAATTAATAACTCAGAATTACCCTGCAACTTTTAGATCCATTTCTGAAATGAGTGCCACTAAAAAACTAATTGATCTGATTTTACAAATAAATGAGTTTTATATTCAACAAAATAAAAGTAATGATTCCCTCAATTATTTGGAAAGAAGTGGTTTCTCTTTTGTAATCAACAGTTTGTTTAAGATCATTGATATCGTGGGTTTCAAAAATGTATTTAATTTACGTTTTTTTCAAAATTCTATTCATTTTAAATATAAAACATTTAATTTCAGATGTATTTGAATGTAAGGGACGGAATGTCGAGTGCTGTCACTTGTTTGAGTTGTCACTCTTTGTCTACTTTAATATTTAATGATTTTATCAGTAAAGAAGCCATGTCTAACGCTTTCCAAGAAGTTTGTGTTGTTCTTCATTTGACTACACCTGGAGTTTGCGTTGGACTCATCCAGCAGATGGCAGACCAAGTTGACTTTATTAGAAAAAATTCTAAACTTAAATCAAGTGAATTGTGTGGAATACTTTTAGGCATTCAATGTTTTATTGGCAAATCAGAAAACCTACACTGGAGAGTGGATGTGCCACCAAACAAGAGTTGGCCCATAATTAGAGACAATAAAATGAAAAATGATTTGATGTTAAAGATTTTACATTTGACTGACATTCACCTCGACCTGAGTTATCAGTCGGGAAGTGAAATGCACTGCAAAGAACCCCTTTGTTGTAGAAGTAATACTAGCTCAAATTCAAGTGAAATCGCTGGCAAATGGGGGGCCTATCCCTGTGATATACCCATTGAAACGGTTGAAAATAGTTTGCGTCAAATTTCTGAGAGATCTAATGATATTGATTTGTGGTACTGGACCGGAGATATTGTCGCTCACGATATCTGGCAATACAGTCAAGAGACGAGTCTTAGCCATTCTTCTCTCATCACTAAAATGCTTCTCAAATATTCAAAAGGAAAGCCCATTATTCCAGTGATAGGCAACCATGAGTCGGTTCCTGTAAATTGGTCAGTATTCTTGGCTAAAATATGTCTTACCTTCCATTTACTTATGAAATATTTACCAAAATATGAAAACAGATTTTATTCGATATTTCATAAGAAAATAAATACTTTTAAATGAATTCTAAATAATTGAATGATTTTGACGTTAGTTTTCCTTCGCTTTCAATAAACAATTCGCATTCAATTTCATGGCTTTACAACAACTTATCGGAACAGTGGTCTCAATGGTTAACAGAAGAGGCAAAAGAGTCGTTTCGTTTGTATAAATTAATTTTTATACTTTTTATTGTTTATTTAAAAATTGTTTATTAATAGTGGGGGCTATTATTCCACTATTATTAGTCCCGATTTTAAAGTAATAGTAATTAATACAAACTATTGCGCCCGACTCAACATTTGGACTTATTTTGAGCCAATAGACCCTGCTCAACAACTTAAATGGCTCATTAAAGAACTGCTCAAAGCTGAAGATGAAGGATATCGAGTTCATATTGTAGGACACGTTCCCGTCGATAACAGAGAATGTACTCAGAGTTGGCTCTACAACTATCTAGCAATTGTCGAACGATTTAATGAGACAATTGTTGGTCAGTTCTTCGGTCACACTCACGCCGACGAGTTTCGAGTCCTATATTCTAATGAAAACAATACAAAACCCATTGGATTTGAGATTATATCTCCGAGTCTGACCACTTTCGAACACTTCAACCCTTCCTATCGAATCATTTCAATTAAACCAAATGGTATTTGCTTTATAAATTAGCTAGATCAAATATCAATCACTTTTTCAACTTAACAATTATTACCTCTACTATTATAGCTATGATCGTTGACATCGAGACTTTCTTTTTGAATTTAACTGAAGCCAATCTAATGTCTCAAATGAAATGGCAGTTCGAATATTCTATGTCTGAGCGCTACGCTCTCAACACTTTTACAAACCATGAGTTCCATCGACTAATCAATAGATTAATGGCTAACAAAACAGATTTGAATGTATTTTATCGCAATTACTATCGATTTAGTGATTCCTTAAAACTCGGTTTTTGTGATCTTAAATGTAAACAAAAATTCTTCAATGATATCATAATTAGTAACCCATACACCAAAACACCCAAATCAGTACTAGAAAGGGGTTAATTCAGGGCGTCATTGAGGAGTTGACACAATTATTCATTTTGTTATTATATTATATTTTTTAAAATATAATTTTCATAAATTTTAGTTATTCTCATAATTATTTGCTATAATTAATGACCTTAATTTTGTTGGCTCTATATCTATATCGTTAGCCCCACTTTTATTTTACTTTAGCCCTAATTTTAAACTTTTAATTAACAACTTTTTTACTACAATTTATAATACGGTTTTAAATTCACCCACCTATTTATTCTTAACTACAATTGAGGTACTTTATTTTAAACATTTTCTCTAAATCGAACTGGTACCTTGGCGATTTGTTACAAATCCTATTAAAAAGCGGTCTATAAACATATCCTGTATGTCGAACAAAAATTTAGAACTTTTTTGTATTTATTTATACTAATGAATTACTTGGTCAATGATTAGTTTACTTGAATATTATTAAGATTAAATTCCTAGTTAAAAATTAAAAACTGGTACCAATGAAAGATCTGGCTAATGATGTTGAGGCTAACGAGTGACACCGAAATTAATAAATTCTTCAATATTTGAGTTACCATTTGTTTCATTAATTTTAATTCAAAATTGATTCGCAATTATTTTAAGTAAAGATTTGGTTTATATTTTTGAAATTATTATAAAATAAAATTCTGAAACTTTTATAATATTTACTTCAAATATTAAATTATATTTAAAAACTTAACACTTTTTAATTAAAATAATAACTTTTAAAAATCAAATTTTAAATTAAATTTCATATTAAATAATTCAAATTCAAATCCATTATAATTGTGTTGACACTGATTTTGTGGAGCAGTTGTCCACTGATTCCAAATAAAAAGTGTTTTATTAACAGAATCGCATCCATGCATTGCTATCATTTTATTCATTAGACAATGATCTCTCCCACAGTAGTTATCAAATCTGTTGTCATCATATATACGAACTCTTGCCTTTCCTGACAGAACTCCAGTCATGAATAAGTCGTCGATATCCAGAACGGGTTCACTAAAATTATTAGACTTTTTATACATCTTTTTAATACTATTCTTAGACATAACATAACTAAATCCATAGAGAAATCTATAAAAGGGATATCTGTAAATGTCTGGAGGCATAAACCACTTATGACCAAAAAATCTATTACTTCTTGTGGTTAACATTTTTCCAGTCAATCCGTCGGCGAATCTCTTTTGTTTAAACTCTTCCTCCAAAAGAGGAATATTGACTAAAACGTCGTCATCTGTTTTTAAGACATAATCAGTGGTTAAACAATTCTTTCTAATCCATCGCAATATAGAGAGGGCTTTAAGCGTCAAATTATAGTAGTTATCAACGAATCCAAATTGAATTATGTCTTTGTAGTGATCGGCTTCTCTCTGGAGATCGCGTTGTGTTTTATTATCAATGGATAATCCAATAAAAAATAGTGGTCTCATTTGGTGATCTTTAGCCACTTTGACCCACGTATTACGTGATGCTTGTCTTCTGTCAAAATACTTCCCTGAGCTCTGGGCCGCCGAATGTATAACAATAGGAGTTTGATTTGTATCACATTTTTCTTGATTTATAATAATATTTTTAATTAATTTTAATTCCTGAGGACTGTGTCTATAGTTTCGTTTAGACTCGTATTTCAACAAAACCACTGAAATAATAATTAAACTTAAAATATTGTTTTTTGTCATTTCAAATTGAACTTGCGCAATTTTGTGATTATAAATATCATTGATATGAAAAAGAGGGAAAATGATAGACAATTCCCTGTTTATATAAATGTTTGATTCTTCTTCACAACTCGTTTGACGACATTTCTACGAATCCGTCATTATTTCTAATTTTCATTATATTAAATCACTTCAATCGAAGGTCAAATACATTTTTTTTTATATCTAATGAATGATTCTTTGGACATAAAACACATTAAGTGTATATTTATTTTCACTAATACTTTTTAATTCCACTCTTGTAACTATCATAAACTATTGGATTTGATACTTTTCCAAGATTATACAATATTTTATTATAAATAAATATAAGATATCTGATTAAGCAAGAAACGCCAAATGAAATGAATTTACCCTTGCTCATTTTAAATTTGTTATACAATTGGCCCTCTCTAATTGCAAAACTTCATTAATTGCATAAAATTCATTGGAACCAATTGGGACCTAATGTAAACTCTGGCATAAATTCCTGTTAATTGCATTGAAAGATATGTTTTAAAGAATAAATGTCTTAAAAGTGTTAAACATAAGACAACTCATAAAAGAAAACTAAACTTACAAATATTATCATAAAGAAAGTGATTATAAGGGAGTTGAATATGAGCGAGGAGAATAGTATCCAATATACATCTATTGACATTCAAATCATAATCTTTATTAACATATAAACTAAAATTTCAAATTAAATATGTTTTGAGATCTCCAAAACTTAACACTAATTATGATTTCTAATTAAAAATCTTAATTAGTAATTATTAATTAATAATTAACTCATTTCTATTTATGAAATCTCGACATTTTTAGTGAAATGCAGAATATTTCAGATAATTTATATTATAAGTTATAACATAACATACATTATCTCTAAATCTCTTATATTTGAAAAGTTTGTGACATTTCAATATTTTTTGACTCAAAAGAAGTGTTAATGAAAATGAAGTCTAACCTTATATTTATCTCAATTTTAGTCTTTGTTTCATATATTTCCAGTGATAGTGAGTTCTGTAAAACTCATCCATTGATAAGAATAATAAAAAGTAAGGAATTATTTAATTTTCAAAATATTTTTAAATGTCTTTAATGATGAATACATGAAATGATAATTTTTTTGAACAGTGTAAAAAATAAGTCCATTCCTCAACTGTTAGTAATCCCTATACTTTAACATTGCTATTACTAATGAATTTCAAAATTTAATACAGAGTTGAGGAAAGGACTTCTTTTTCACAATTAATTTTTATGTGACTTTAAGAGTCATTTTAAACCAGGCCTGAACTTTCAGCCACAAAGGCTGAAATATTTCATTATACTTACTGAATGTACTGATCAAGTATTTGCCTTTATCAAGATATAAATTCAAACAGCCCAGTACACTCTTTACCAAAATTAAACCCTTTTCAGAGAGTTTTATTGAGTCATTTTGTTTGAATTAAGTTATTATAAGAAAAGTTCATTTTATGTCTCACATCTATTTTGTTAATACTTTTCTTACTCATTATAAATTAATATAATATATGAATAGATTTTATTTGCTTACACATGTCACATAGCATACGCACGAATACGGCTAAAAAAGTGGCTGAAAGTTCAGGCTTGTTTTAAACACATTTTATTAATATTTTTGAACAATTCTTTAATAATTGATATTCACAACAATCAGAACTTCTTTAAAAATTATAATTTGTTAGGCGGAGCAAAACCAAGGTCAACTGACCTTGTAGATATGGCCGATTATCTCGAAAATTGCATTAAAACATCAGATGGTAATCGGTACAAAAGAAAATATGGTCAGAAAAGCACCACAACTACTATTCCTTTATTCAATGATTTGATTGACAGCCATTGGTTTAAACTTTATGAATTTGAATGATAAATAATTGAATGGACACTACACCAATTGAGTGGACACTACACCAATTGAATGGACACTAAACTAATCGCTTCGAAATACAATTAATTTAAATTCCGTAAAATTAAAAATTGATTTTTAGTTAATTAATTAAATGAATTGAATGAATGAATG
>JAQIXI010002352.1:0-10539 GCA_034700165.1 Galumnidae sp. Gr-Ori-00277
TCGTGACAATCAATTCAATTAAATCCAAGAATCGGATTAAAAGAGTATCGGATGACAACACTCTCGTCTAAAATGGAAACAAAGGAATAAACATTTCATAAATTCATTAATTATTTTCAAATTTAATGTCGTTTTAAATATAATAAAAATTATTAATTATTTTAAATCTGTTGTTAAGCGAATGTTTTGTCATAAAAATACTTGTAATCAAAGCTCAGAATATATGGAAGTTTATTTAAAAAATCTTTTCACCATGCTAAATATATTTAATAAAGTTTATAAAAAAGTCAAAACCTAATCTAGTATAAATAATTGATTAAAAATTCCTGGCTAAATCTCAAAGGTTTACCAAAATATTTGTTTTTAAGTTTTTTCACTTTTAATATATTTTTAGTAATTTTGAGTCAAAGAATTAGAAAAATGAGTTCAAAACATTAAAAGTCTTTCAAAATCAAAAACATTTGAATTCCTGTAAAAAATCTTTTGTGTCGTCTCTCCCGTCATCTGTCGTTCAAAGTTTGACCAAAAAATTTTAAACTAAAGGTTTGTATTCTGTTCTTTAGTTCTTGATTTTTATAAGTTGTTTGAAAATAATTCAATAGATTTAGTGTTTTAAAAAAGTTCAATTATAACAACTAATGATGAAGTCATTCAAAAGATGAAAATAAAAAGGAAATATCTTTTTAATTGCTTTAAAAACTATTTTTTACTTCAAAATGTTTTGTTTGGTTTCAGTCAATTTTGCGTTTATGCATAGAATTAATGTCTGTTTAATAAAATATTATTAAAATAATTAAACTTATTTCTCTCGAAAAAGTTTAAATAATAATTAATATGACCATGGTCTATTTTTATCTCATTAACCCATTTGTTTATTTCAAATAATAAATCTTTAGAAGATATTCTTCGATGTTTTATAGCTGTAACCAATTTTGAAGAAATAAAATCACAGTTTCGTTGTATTTTATTTAAGACTAAACTATCTTCGTTTGAATCAATAGTGTCCTGATATTCAAAATCAAAAATCTCCATGCTAATTATTCCAAGACTCCATATATCAACTTTAACGTCATATTTATGAGAACTGGCTATTTCTGGTGCTCTATATCTGAGCGTTGCGCCAACCATTGTGTGATAATCCGAGTGATCGTCAGTAAACTTGGATAATCCAAAGTCAGCCATTTTACAAATGAGTCGATTATTTGAATTTCCGATTAAAATATTCTCTGGTTTTAAGTCTCTGTGAATAATAGGTTTCGGTTTAAATGAATGCAAATAATTGAGAGCTTCTGTTATCTGACGGAAGATTTCACACGAAATGTAATATTCGGTGCAATTCATCGCTGAGTTTTTACTTCTTTCAAAAGCTTTCGGTTTAATATTAAGAATATTTCGTAAATTATCGAAACAGAATTCCATTTGAATAAAAAGAGTGTTGTTTTCAACCCAAGAGTTGTTGTATTGAACCACAAAATTACTTCTCAATTGAGCCATAGTTTTGATTTCTTCTAAACATTTGTTTTGTTCTAAAAAATAATGATATTCTCTTAATTTTTTTATATCGATATTTATGATTATTAAATAAATTATATTTTATATTAATTTTAATTAAAAATTACCCAAAATATGTATACTTTTGACGGCATAAAACTGATTGTCCAAAGTATTAAAGTATTTATGAACTGATCCAAAACCACCCAAACCTATGTCTGACACAAACTTTAAGGATCGACTCTCAAAGTCTGGTTTAACAATAATAGTCTCAAAAGTTATCTCTTTGTCGCGATAGAAATCAAATACTGTTTTATAATTTGTTTTAATTATTTTATTCCCAAATAATTCAAAAACCGTTTCTTCAGAAACAACCGAAGAGAATGAAATTAAATTAAATCCATAAACAGTAATATTGTGTAAAGAAGAGAACTTTAATTTAGATTCCAAAAGTTTTGGTGAATATTGTATTAATTTGTAATTATTTTCATTAAATATTCCACAAAAATAGATATTCCCTTCAGTGGTAAGAAAATATGTAATCCATTTTGACGAACTAATAGAGACTATATTTGAGATTTCAATCATTTTCGGTATAAAAACAATTTCTTCTTCAATATCGTGACCCAATTGATAACATTCATTAGAACCCCAACTGAAAACCTTTCCCTCATATGTCAGCGCAAAAGACGAAGAATGAGAACAATAAACTGATTGAATCGATTGCGAGAATTCAATCAAAACTGGTTTTACTATATATTCTCCCATCTCTTCTCCACAACCGATTGTTCCCCCTTCCTTCCAACCCCATCCGAAGACATTTCCATTGGAAGTTAGAGCCAAAGAGTGTAGTTTACCACAACTCACTTGAATTACTTTCTGTTTATCACGACATAAAAATAAAAAATTGTAGTTAAAAGAAACTCACGTTTGGAATATCAATCACTTCTGGTTTCGACCATGGACCCATTTGACCACACTCATTATTTCCCCACCCATACAACTCTCCGCCATTACTCAGAGCCAAAACAAATATAGTTCCAATAAAAAACTGTTTTATATTCTTTTTATATAATTCTTGTATTTGTTTCGGTTCTTTCACTTCTTTGATGTGACCGAAACCTAAAACACCGAAAGAGTTAGAACCAAATCCATAGACTCTGTCATCTCTTGTAATGAATAATATATTCTTTTTGTTAACATAGTCGCCAAAAACATGAAATAATTTGATTCCATTTTTCAATTCTTCACTGATTTTTCCAAAAATTGGAAATTCACTAATCGATGACATTTTATTTATTTTTTTAATTTGAATTTTAAGTAAAATTTTGAATAAAAATTTGAATTAAAATAGATTTCTTTTATATCTTTGATAGCTATGAATAATACAATATTTTAAATGAAAATGAACAAAATATTATTTAATAAAAATGGATTCCAATAAACAATAGAAAAGTATTTGATATGAGATAAGAGTTTCTAAACAACCATTTCTTCGATAAGATTAGACTTTTGGAATGCCATACAACACATTATTAGGAAAATAAGCCGCTGTCAGATAAGCACCGAAAATAAATATTATTGCAAATAATTGGATTATTTGATTGCAATTAATGTAAATAATTCTGAACAACAATCGGGTCCTTTTAAGTGCTGCAAAAATTCTTTTGAGTTATTTTTTTCCCTGTTGAGTTTGAACGCAAACTTTGTTATATTGATTAAATTGAGTCAGTCCTATGACTGACAGACAAGTTTTTCTCACTTATGGCTCACTTATAACTAAGGCTAGGATTTTTAATTAATTAAATATTTTTGCGGTTAGAGATAGAACTTGGTCAATTTGTATGTTTCCGAAATAGGTACCAAGGGTCATTTTGGAAAGTTTTATAAGCATTTAATTACAATTTCTAAGTGAAAACTTTTGTTGACTTCAATACTCCTCACATTTACAGTTTGCAAAAAAATTATAAAAATTTATTTTTTGAAAATAATTGTTGGCGTTTAGCTTGAATTCATTTAAAATACGTTAAATAAAACTGTATTACATGCATTTATAACACATGCATATTACATGCAATAAAACACCTGTAAAACTACCTAGGACAGTATTTAGAGCGAGTTTTACGATTTTGAAAATACTCCCCCACCTGTGAAAATTTTTAAGGATACCCATCATATCTTTTCAAAAATTTTGAATCATACCCCCCTGTCATCGAAGTCCGTGGGCATCCCTGAGGCACAGGTTACTTAAGCTAGCATGGCGAACATGTTAGTAATAGCACCCGTATACTACCTTGAACGAAAATTTTAAAAAAATGCCCCCTAGGATTTTGAAAACGTTAACATTACGTCTATGGACAAGCACTAGGTTTGTCGAGGTTTTTTACCAAATATTTAATCAAATATTTCACTCATTTTTATCAAATATTATATTAAATATTTTCAATTTATAAACAAATATAAATCCTAGCCTTACTTATAACTCATTTATGGTTTATTCCATTTTTGAGCCATAAACCACTTTATAATGACCTCAAATATTAGACTGACCCAAGTCTACAACCAATGCTTTGACATTCATTTGCCTTCACTTCTCGTTTTACTCTCAAAGAGAACTCTTCTCTTCAGACCATAGCTCTGGTCAAGTCTTAAAACTAATGTTATTGTGTTTGTGTTTATTATTACTATTTGTGTAACAAATCATATAAAAAGTGTTTAGTTTTCATTTGTTTGAATAAAATGTTTTCTTATGTGAATTTGATTACCGTTTCTGTGGCCTACAATTAAGGTCCGCCACAAAATATATCATTAAATCTTTAAATGTTATGAATTAAGCGTTAAACAGTTCTTTGAGTGCAATCTTATGCCGCCAACGTCACTGATATTTTGACATGAGCTAACACATTTTAAAATTACTTAGATAAAAGGGTTTTCAAAAATTTTACTTGATAAACAAGGAATTTAGATTTATCTATTAAAGTTTTTAAGGAATATTAAAATTTGAATAAAAGATTAAGTCGTTTAGAAAAAAATGAGGAAATTATTTCCAGTGCTGTGAATTGTCGGCTATTTTTTCTTATTTTTCTTATAAGTTATAATAATTATTGTACAGTAATTACTCGATTTAAGCTAACTTTTGGTGCGTCAAAAACGTTTGGCTTTAATCTAATTTGGCTAAAATAAAGTTAACTTAACATAGTATTGAAACAATTGGTTCCGAAAAATTCTGTGGCTTAAATCGAATTTAGCCTCAATAGTGTCCGCCTAAATCGATAAATTACTGTATTTTCAACAAACTTTATGAAAAATATAAATGACTGCAAAATATTTGTTTTTATATTTTTGATTAAATATATCATTAATTGTTTTTTAAAAATGTTATGAATTATGTATCAAAAAGTTCTTTGAGTGCATTCTTTTGATTAAAACATCACTGATATATTGACAAAATATTTACACCCAAAAGGAAATAGATTTTATTTAGTTCTTATTTTAATGAAAATATGACACTTATCTTATCTCATATTTAATTTGATTTAAATACTTATCGAAACAATAAATGACAGCTAAATCTGTTTATTAAAATATAACTGCATTAAGAGGTTCATCTCATAAAAAGAAAAAAATTACAAATTTCACAACAATTTAATTAATGTTGTTTTAAATTAAACTTTATTTTTTCTTAATGATTGAATTGTGCAAGGTTGATTATTGATTTTATAAGAATATTTTTGATTAAATTATCAAATAAAATTATATTTTAAGCTCAAATATTTATGTTATATAAATAAAGTAAAAATATTAATCGCATAAAAAGACCAAGGAAAATTTTACACTCTACTTGCTATATTTTTTATGAAAAAATATATAAAATCACCTTGAACATTTATATGTACATGAACAGTATATGTATATGAACAAATATTTTAATGATATTTTCTAATAATTAAATTTAATTTTTTTACCCAAATAATATAAATAAAGTAAACGCCTCTAGCAAACAAACGAAAATATAAACAAAGGAGACGACTAAGGCTAATGTATTTTTTTTCCTAATTTTACCCATTTAGCCACATAGCAGGATTGGTAGAGGACATCAATGGGATCAATAATATATAGGTCTCATATCCCCCACCCTGTGCATTTTTCCGCTAGAGGGCCTTAAAGGTGAAACTTTCAAGATGCGAATTGTCGGCATATATATATCAAATATTGTATAATATATTCAATAATATATTCTTGAACATTCTGGACCCGAATCTGACATTAAATTTTATGTCACTATTCAGATAAAAAAGTTGTGAATGAAAAAATAAAAAAATTCATTTGTTTTTATGTTTTTTGATGTTTAAATCATGATTAGGTACATTTAGCGCTATCCTAAACACTTTCTATCTCGTCTAATATAAATAAACAAAGAAACAAAAAAGATAACTAATTTTGGAAAAATATAATGATTTTAAATAATAATTCATTAAAATGGTTAATAATTAACTATAAAGGTAACATGGCTAAACTATTCGACCTAAGGGGGGGGTATCAGTGTAGGGTATTTTGGTTTCGGCTAAGGGGGTATTAGGGGGGGTATATAGAAAATCGCCAAAAATCGATTTTAAGCGGTATTTAGGTGCTTTTTGGGTATAAATACATACAATTAACTCATATTTAACGTGTTTAATCACTTTTCAAGCAAAAAACTAAGAAATATTGACAATAAACGACTTTTTACAACTTTGAAAAAATCTAAGTCACGAAAAATTTACTCTAAAACTAAAAATTTGATGTTTTAACTCGTTTTTGTTATGTTTTCTGTTATTTTCTTACACTTTCTTATAGACTGCAGCCATCTTTTGGATTTTTTGCGATTTTTCCTCGATTTTTTCCTTTTTTTGATAGGGGGGATCCTGACTTTGCGTCTCAGGGGGGTATTTTCCGAATTTTTCGTCTCAGGGGGGGGGGGTATTTTGAAATACCCCCCTTTAGCCATGTTAGCTTTAAAGCAATTTAAGCATAAAATGTACTACAGTTTGAGTTAGTATATGTTCTATTTATAAAATGAGACTTGTTTTAAAATTAGTACTGATATTATATTATGAAGACATCTTATTCCTTTGCAAATAATTCGATAACATTTTGTTTGTAGAGCGCCATCTTCTAAGTGGTTGAATTGATTCGAGATTTTAAAACAATGAATGAATGTCTTTATAAATTTGAAAAATGTTGGGCCCTTCTGGTTTATGGATATATTTTAAGTCAAGTATGCTTCGGATAACGATAATTGTACTTCATCATGATTTAAACATCGAAAAATCATAAAAACAAATGAATTTTTTGATTTTTCAATTCACAACTTTTTTATCTGAATAGATACATAAAATTTAATGTCAGATTCGGGTTCAGAATGCTCAAGAATATATGATTTGATATATATATACCCACAATTCGCATCTTGAAATTTTCAACTTTAAGGTCTTCTAGCGGAAAAATTCAAAGGGTGGAGGATATAAGACCTATATATCATTGATCACCTTGATGTCCTCTACCAACCCTGCTATGTGGCTAAATGGGTAAAATTAGGGAAAAAATACATTAGCCTTAGTCGTCTCCTTTAAATATAATAATATACACTCGTTTTCAATATTATCTTCAACTCTTTGAAAATGTGCAACACTTGAACCAGATGAGCTAGATCAAATCTGTTTTAACTATTTTAAACCTTATCTACCCAGAAATATATTATTAAAATTTCATTTATTTTACTGAAAAATTGAATGAATAAAATGATAAAAAGTGAAATTTTCAAATGCCCCTTCTAATTGTTCGTAATTCTAATGTTATTTTATGTTTTCAAAAAGTTCCAAGCAATAAACTGATTCAATTCAATGTTTTCTTTTGAAAAATCACAAAAGGTGTGATGAATTCTAATATCTCAAATCAGCTTGTCAAAAATTTCAAAGTTTCAAAGGTTTCGAATAAGGTTCAAAACTCTAAATTCAATATAAAATAAAATTTTTGTTTCACAACTGATTTTAATGATCTTGGTATCAAACTAAAATATAACTCGCCCTCTTTCAGAAGAAAATAAAATATCGAAAAAATTTACCAGCGATGGCAAATTGCGAATCGAAGCATTCTTAACAGTCTTCTAGAATCTGTTCCATGCATTGAATGCGGAAGAAAGAGTCACAAAGCTTGCGAATCATCTCAATGGCGAACCCTTTGACTTTTATGCGACAAGCATTCTTCCAGTAGCAAACATCATTTGGGTTTGTGTACGACAACTCTTCGAAGCCAAATTTGGCCACAACGAAGTGCTACCAATGACTGCAGCCATTAGACGTCGCCTCACAAAGAACGAACCCATTCGCGAGTACTACGACGACAAAGTCTACCACTTGCGACCTGCACAGCTTCCAGAGGACCAGATGTCTGATGTGTTCACCGAAGGCTTACCCGACTCTTACAGCCTATACTTCTATGGCCGTCGATTCCCAACTCCAAAAGCTTGGATTGAAATGGCTCTCGACATCGAGAAAGATATGGAAAGACATTCCTATCAAAGGAAACCAAAGCCACACTCCAGTCATTGCCAAGCCGAACTTTTCATAGATTGAGATTATTTCTATGAATACTTGTTCAAAAATTTCTTTAAATAAATATAAGTTCCAAAACTTAATTAAGAATTTTTTTCTCACGTTATTTACATTTAAATTTAGTACAAATATAATTTAATTAGAGCAAGATGAAATGATTTTTAATGAAAAAATACATTCATAAAAGCAATCAGTATTTTCTAAACTTTTCTAAAAGATTTTATTAGATCCTTCTTTAATTCACTAATAATATTTTATATTTTTATATATTTTATACGATATTAGGTTTTACGAGTATTATATTTATGAACTTGACTAGATACAGCTTAATGTCATAAACGAAAATTTAAATTTGGTATAACATTAATCAAGTATATTTTTTGTTATAATTAAATGTTAAATTTAAGAATATTTAAAAAATGCTAAAATCGAAATATTTAAAAATATATTTTACGATTTAAAGAGGAATTCAAATAATGGCAATATTAAAGTCCTTCACAGATATTCTTGGATATAGGGGACCCATTCTAAGATTAACTCCTTCCCTAAATTATATTTATCAATGTAATGATAAGTACGAAAGAGTACCAGAAAATGCAACAATTTTTTCTATTTATCCACGGGTATAACAAATTAAATTTCTTTAATCTAAAGTGTTAACAAATGTTTAATTAATAGCAAATGATCTATGGTTCAAAACTCGCATCGGTAAATAAATTTTATTACGAAATTCAGTTCAAAATTTTTGACAAATTATTAATAATTAAGTTTTTCTGAGAAATTATTCAAAATCTATTGCGAACTTTAAAATAATTCATTCGCCAATTCTGATTTATAAACTTTGAAAAAAATTAATCAAAATGTTCAAAATAAAAAAATTAACAAATGTTTTAAATTTGAATTCAAGAGTTACCGAAATGTAGAGAAAGGAAATTTAATTCATCTAGAACCATATTTATTAGATAGCTTTAAGAATAAGAACTTCAATAAAAATGTGAAAATGGTTCCCATCGAACAAATGTTTTTATTGAAATTATTTTCGGGATTAACTATAAAACGCGAGGCAACATATTTCTCATTTGTACCACTTTTGGGATCTGAAGTAAGTTTTTAAATAAAAACAAATTTTTATAAAGTAGAATGGCAGCCCCTATGGTTATAAATGTGTAAGCTGCCACCCGGGATATTTTATGCGAACTTGATAAAGGACATAAAACTGAACTCAATTGTTTAAAAATATTTTTGGTGACTTATATGGTTCAGACGCTAGAGGGCATCAAAATCATAAAATAAAAATCAAAAAGTATTTGTTGCAAGAGATAAAGACCTATTGTATTCGATTCAGAATGCTTGATTTTGTGGAATCACATATCCCACAAGGGAAAAATTCATACTTCCAAATTGATACTTTGATGCCCTCTAGCTGGTTAACCTTATGAAATTTCATAAATATTTTTATATTTTTGAGTTCAGCCCAATGTCCTCTATCGATTGCAAACGAAAAATTCCGGGTGGCAGCTTACACCGAAATTGCCATCCTTCTTTTCTTAACTAAGGTTTGGGTCACATTAATATTCACTGGAATAATATTCTCGATATTATTAAATAAGAGTGATCGAGTTTATTTCTCTTATAAAAGATGCTTTATGAACATGATACAATTAATAACAGGTCAATCTCCAAAATTTTCAATTAGAAATAAGTGTCAAATGTTTTTAGTGATTAGTTTAATATTCAGTGCATTCTTTGTTACGAATGAATTCAAAAACCTTTTATTAGACATATTTTTTACTCTAAAACCGTATCCAATCGTTTCTAAATTTGTGGATATTTTTAATAATAATAATTTACAAATATATGGACACAATGACATAATTATTGATTTAATTAATGAATTTGGTTTAATTAAGAAATACCACTTAAATAAACTAAAAGATTTGGTCCAAAGAACACGTATTTTTACAAAAGAAATAAATATTAAATTAGAAAAGGGTAATAACCTTTTTTCAAAATCAATTTTGGAGCTATTTGAGAAAATTTCAAATGGTGAAATGGTTATGATAACCACTAGTAATATTATCGATTTAATTTTAAACAAGTTCAAGAATTTAAGAGATATGATTTATAGATCGGATGACAAATATTTTTTAAATTTTAAATCATTTATTATCGGAAAACGACATCCGCTTTCAAATATCTCTTATTTTTTGTAATTAAAAACTTTTAAACCAAAAATTAAATTTTTGTATTTTTCAATAGATTCCAGCAAATTAGAGAATGTGGTCTGATCAGGGTAAAAATTAAGTTCCAGGAATTTACCAAAATCACGAGAGATCCCCAGAGATCGACTTAGTATGTGTGGAAAACAAAGAGATTAACGCTGAGCTTATGATAGGTATGGCTCTGAATCTATATATTTGGCTGTTGTCTAGGGGTTGATTCAGAGTCCGGTTGA
>JAQIXI010002353.1:0-10538 GCA_034700165.1 Galumnidae sp. Gr-Ori-00277
TTTTGAATAAAATGATTTCAATTATGAATTTGATTACCGTTTCTGTGGCCTACAATTAAGGTCCGCCACAAAATAAAATAACTTATCAAAGATTATCGATGACATCTGAAAACATTTTAATTCTAATTTAGACAAATTAATATTAATTTTCTTCATAACTTATGGATATACGATTTACTTGCTCATTATTTCTAGAAATATTGTAAAATTCTTATTTGTTTTAAATCAAAATTTATATTTAAAAAATAATTGTTTTATTAGGGCATTCAAAAAAATGTTCCATAGAAAATCGTGGATATCTCCCAAACGGCTAAATATATTCAGATGAAGTAAAAAGGATTATCACCTACTACTTAATAGTGATCTAGCCTAATAAAAATTATTTTCAACAAATCATATGATCATTGATATTTCGGCACATTTGCAAAGTTCATATTCACAGGTCAAGCCTGACAATATATTTATGGTTTTGTATCTGGAAATTATAAAGGTAAGATTGTTGTCTAGCATGACACCAAAATCATTGAATTCAGATAAGGAACAAAAGACTTGTTATATATTTAATATTGGTGTTTTATGGGAAAATTTCCATTGTAAAAATTTTGATCGGTTGATATCTGAAATATTTTATGGTATTTCCCTAAAGGCCATCAAATGTAATAATTTTGTTGTTAGGAACATTTTGATTATACAAGTTTTAAAATTTTTTTTAACTTTTCTAAACTTGCGCTCTGGAGAATTTATTATTGATCTAATCAAAATATACCCGGCAATTAATTACCGCACCTGATATCCTTTAGTGAATTATCATAAAATATATTCAACCGTTTATGAGATATCCACGATTTCCGAGGGAACATTTTTTTGAATGCCCTAATAAAACAAGGTTTGAGGGCAAAGCTGTAATCACTACATTTATTAAGATTTATCAAAAAGAAAAGGTTAGATATATCTCCATTACTTATAAAAGATCTCCCTGTTCCCTCCGTTTATATCAAAATAATAGGTATCCAGAGAGCCATACTCCTTTTTCTCCTCTCTATTACTATCAAGAAGATTAGATATATCTCCTGTCACTAATAAAAGACCTCCCTGTCATCTCCGTTAATATCAAAAGAATAGGTCTCTAGAAAGGTATATTCCTCCCTCTCCTCTCTTTTACTATCAAAGAGGCTAGATATATCTCCATTACTAATAAAAGACCTCCCTGTCCTCTCCGATAATATCTGAAGAATAAATCTCTAGAGAGATACATGAATCTTCCTGTCTCTTCTGTTAATATCTGAAGAATCTCTAGCATAGTAGTAGAACGCTATTAATTTCTGCAGAGGCCTCCTTTACACCCCTAAAGCGTGGGGGTGGGTGGGCGGGTGGGTTGGTGAAAAACGAAACTATATACTACATCTTATTACATAAATGTAGTGAAAAATATTTAAATAAATAAAAATATACTCTGAAATGTTAAAAGGGTATATTATTTGTTATTGGTGTAAGTCACTTTTATTTACGAAAATCTTTTTTTTTGAAATTTTTAGTATTATTAGTAAAGAGAAATGATGACAAATCTGTCCCCACCTCATCTTTTATTAGTAGCGGAAGTTTACCATAAATTTAACCCCCCCAGCTTTTTTGTTTCCATAGACAAAATAATGGAACCGACAGGGAGGTCTGTGGCTCTTTAGAGACCATTCCTTTTATTAGTAATGGAGAAAACAGGGAGGCCTTTTGCTAGTAACAGGAAAATAATTCTTTGAATAGTAACCGGTAACATTCTTTTTGCTAGTATATTATAAATATTTCATTGAATATAAACAGTTAATTTAGACACTCTTTGTTAGTAATGGAGAGGACAGGGAGGTATTTTGCTAGAAAAGGGAAAATATTTCTTTGAATATTAACGGGTAAAATATGGCTTTATGTCAGTAAATCTTGTTAGTATTTCCATAAAAGATTGTTAGGTGTGGTGGAACGAAGGACCACCAATTCTTATCCATAAGACTTTGCTTAGTGTGGTGGGGCGAAAAAAAACCCCACTCCCTGTCCATAAGACTTTGTTGGGTGTGGTGGGCCTTAGGATCACCACTTTTGGTCTATAAGACTTTGTTGGTTGTTGTGGGACATATTTATTATGTTTAATATTGTTATCCCGGTAGAGCTTTAATTTTTTTATTCACTACATTTACGCAGTAGGTGTAGTATATAGTTTCGTTTTACACCCAAAACGAAATAAGGAAATAAAGGCCAAAGGAAATAAAATCCAATATACGCGTATACTACATCACGCATACATTAAAACACGCATAGACTAGACTACTTTTACACTAGACCAGGCGTACCTGTACACTAATCCGCGCGTACAATAATAGGGGCATGCACTAATCCGCGCGTACACTAATATGGGCGTACACTATTCCGCGGGTTCACTGATCCGTGCGTACACTAATATGTTATATTAATAAACCCATATACTAATCCACTCGTAATTTGAGAAATATATTTAGAATATTTTAAAACCAATCTGAAAATCTTATTGAAAATGATCGTAAATGTAGTGATTATGGCTTTGACCTCAAACCTTGTTTAACATTTGTTTATTAAATTAAGCAAGGTTTGAATGAGAAACATTTAGTAGTTTTGGATGAATTCAAATTTTTCGTGTCGCTTTTTTTGTAAAACCATTAAGTGATTTACTTTTAAATAAACGTCGTGTTCGCCTTACTTGTCTCTTTATGCGGTAAATACTCTCAACGAGTGCCGATCAAAAATGAACGGTAACTCCCTGTATTAATATAAAGTCTAAGGTTTTACCTTAAAATAATTTTTTAAAATAAATTCAATTTAATTTTTTGATCAGATTCTATATATCTAGTTATTTAATTTTAGTTGTGTTTTATTCATTTAAATTGAAAAAATATTGCTTTAATATAAATTATCTTAGTAAATTTAGTCGTGTATTTCCAAAACCACTTTCTTAAAGAACGTAGTGTTAGTGTATTTAAGATGACCTTATTGTTACTATTATAAGTAAAACTTAAAAATATATAATTAATGTCAGTTATTTTAACAATTTAATTATGATATTGATATATTTTTTTATAAAATTTTCAAATAAAGCACTATTATATTGTTTATCATGCTGATTAAGCTCGTTGTATTTTTAACGAAGTAAAACAAAATTCATTACTATAAAATAATTATTGGACATTTTAGTTTATTTTTTCAAAAATTAATAAATTTTTTAATTATACTTAAAACTTACCTTTATTTTGAGAAACAAAAAGAAGAGATTGAATAATAATTTTTTTTTCCACATATTTATTAACAAATTCAGACTAATTAATTACAAGTATACAATTGATATTTTAATTAATAAAAATTTTTAATTTATGAATTTCTTATATATATATTGTTGATATAATTTCATTTATATATTTATTGTGAGTCTAAGTTACAAATAAGTTTATACGTCTTTTTATCTAAATATGTTTTTATTCTTATTAATATTAAGTAGCGGATATCATCAAGGTTTTTCGTTATGTAAGATGTTATTAATATTTAAAGTTATTCCAAGCTTTTTACAAACAATCAATTAGTTAAATTAATTGCACTCAAGAATAGTATGAAAGGAAAGTTATTGTTTGACAAATAAAATATACAGTTAGGGATCGTTAGCGTGAACGACCACTATGGTGTAACTAACCAATAGGGTTAACCATTTATAAATCCCCAAGAACAAACAATAGTTTATTATATGATCTATATGGTGAACTAACCACTAGCGTCAACTAAATCTTCATCCCCGGTCTGGTTGACGCTAACGATTCCTATCTGTATTAATATTTATATAAATCTTTATTTATCTGTAATGTAGCTGAAATTAATTAAAAACAAATAATGCACATGGGGTATAATTTGACAGGTGTTGTAATGAATTTTTCGCCACTTTTTCAATACATTTACGGAGTAAAGTGTAGTATATAGTTTCGTATTACTTCCACCAACCCACCCATACATCCACTCCTCCCTCGCTTTAGGAACTAATACATTTTCGAATCACATACTAAAGACTCTATTAAATAGAATTTAAGGGACTATAAAAGACTTTTTCAATGATAACAAACTTTTTAGTCTCAAACGACTTTTATTCACTTTGTTAAAACTCTAGATTTTCACCAAAAATTATTCATCTTTTCTAAATTAAGACTAAAAATTAGAAGGATTTGATGTCAAAATTTATATAATTAGATTTCATTTAGTATTTGTTTGGCTTAAAAATGATTGTCGAAATTAAGTATACTCCTAACAAAATAATTATATCTGGTCAATATTTTCTCTATGCTAATCTTTAATATTTAAAAGATCGTAATTCACTAAATTTAAAGAATATTAATAAGATAAAATCTTTTTATTAGGTTAAAAACAAAAATATTGAAATTAATGGGATTGAATAGGTAAGCATTTCAAAAACAATAACCCTATTTTCTTTATAAAAGTATGGTTGGACTTATAAAATTTTATTTAGTATTATCCAACGTAATTTATACTGTAAGCACTCTGAATGTAGTTATACTAATTCGAGAGTTTAAGAGTTATTAAAAGAGTAAAAATACGGTTAAAATAAGAATAAATTTTATTAAAACGAATAGAAAAGAAGTCGAAAATTAATGCGAAGCGAACGGTTGAGCAGACGGAAAGCGAATACCAATAGAGTTATAAAATGAAATTATAAAAGGATTCGAATTTAGTTATGAACACGAGTGTTCGCGACGAGCGGTTGAATACGAGTCAATTGTTGAGCGTTCGATACGGTTGTGTTTTATTCATTCAAATTGAAATAATATTTATTTAATATAAATTACTTTGGTAAAACAAGTCGTGTAAGTCCAACACAACTTTCATAAATAAAAGTAGTGTTAGTGTTTTTAAGATGACACCATTGTTACTATTATAATTAAGTAAAATTTATAAATATATTTCTATCATTTATATCAGTTTTTTAACAATTTATTTATTATATTGACATTTTTTATAAAATTGCTCCGACGAATTTTTCTAGGTTGCCCCCTAGACCTTGGTGATTCCTGCATAATTTTATTTATATATATATATGAATATACATACATACATACATACATACATACATACATACATTCATATAATAATGTATACAAACAATAAATTAATTGCACTCAAGAATAGAATGAAAGGAAAGTTTTTGTTTGAAAAATAAATTATATTAATATTTATACTAATCTATAATTATCTGCAAAAAGCCATCGGAGCTTAAACACAATATAGCAAAGGAGTTGGGAAAGGTTTGACAAAAATTCTTGAATTTTGATCATTTTTGGAACATTGATTAAGCAAAGGAAACTGAATATCATGCACAAAGAATTTTTTAAAAATTCGATATAATTATCATAATATAATGGCTCAAAGTTACCAAATATAAAATATCATAATTTTTAACCCTTAATGTTTATCGCGAAAATTTTTTCTTTATTCTCATTAGATTTGCTGTCTTTATTCAAATAATCAACTAAAATTGCTATAAAATGTGTTTACCATGATGAAAATTAAATTGTATGTTCCAAAACCCCCCTGTGTCTCGAAAAATCAAAATTTGAACCTATTTCCCTTGAGTTATAGGTGGTTTCTCTAAATTTGCTTATTCTACTTAATAAGGGATATAATAAACTGTAAGGAAACTACCTATAACTCAAGGGCAATTTTTGGTATAAAGGTATAGACTACATTCTTATCTAACGTATTTAATCAAATTAAAGTGATTAAATTAACAATTTAACCCAAAAACTTATAATTTTCAAAAATCAAACTTTAATTTCTATAAATTTTTCAAATATACAGCTTTTGGGTATCACTTAAAAACTGTAAATATGAGGTTTTTTATGCATTTTAGTTATGTTTTCTGCTATTTTGCATATTATTTACAGTTCTTTTACTCTATTTTTCTCTTTTTTTCTTTTTTATTAATTTTTCACTACATTTACAGAGTAAAACGTAGCATATAGAATCGTCTTTCCCCCACCAACCAACCATTAGTAACGAGAGGGGACAGGGAGGCCTTTTGCTAGTAACGGGAAAATATTTCTTTTAATATTAACGGGTAACATATTGGCTTATGTTAGTAAGGGAAGGACAGGGTAGTTGATGGCTCTCTAGAGACCATTCTTTTTATTAGTAACGAGAGGGGACAGAGAGGCCTTTTGCTAGTAACGGGAAAATATTTCTTTTAATATTAACGGGTAACATATTGGCTTATGTTAGTGAGGGAAGGACAGGGAGGTTGATGGCTCTCTAGAGACCATTAGTAATGGAAGCCCTAAGAACCACCATTTCCTATTCATAAATAAATAAGTGTGGTGGACAGAAGGACCACCACTTCATGTATATAATGTATTTTTAAATGTGGTTGTCCGAAAAACTTCCACCATCTGTCCATAAGGCATTGTTAGGTGTGAAGGGAACACCACTCACTATCCATAAGACATAGTTATGGTTATCCAGGTAGAGCCATATAAAGGATATTAATATTTTCCCTTTTAAAACACTCAAAAAATATATACTAGTTTTAACCCGTAAATGTAGTGCCCTTTGAGTTTGAACTCAAACCTTGTTTCCTTATATTTTTTCTTCGATGCTCTGGGGGGGGGTACTTCGTCGATCACAGGAGGATATTTGGGCTATACCCCCTGTTGGCCATCACTGAATAGAAGGTAATAATAGCTTTAAAATTTCAGTTTTTTGATGAACAATTTTTTTGACTTCCAAACACTTACAGTTTGCAAAATACTTTCTTACAATTATTATTTTATAGCTTAAATGCATATAAATTATGTTAAATATAATTGTATTGCATGCATTTATGAAAAAAACAAGGTTTGAGACCAAAGCCTATATATACTACATTTACGAAAATAACTTTAGTAATAATTATATGTATAATGAATTTAGATTTAATTTAATATAAATTTAAAAATAATTATTCCAAAAATTATTTAAAATTTTTAAGGAATGGATGAGTGGGTGAATAAAAAGGTTGGTGGTTGAATATTTTGGTAGTTATGTGTATGTAATAATGCATTTTGATGCAATAATGCATGGTTTTAGTGAACGCGTGTATTAGTATATGGGTGGATTAGTGTATCCGTGGTTCAGTGAACAAGTGTATTATTATATGGGTTTATTACTATATAGGGCTATATGTTACACGTAAATATTTCTCCGTTACTAGCAAAATGCCTCCCTGTCCTTTTTAGGGAAACCCCCATGTCTTTTCGGAAAATTTTGATACATACCTAGACTGACCAGACGTCCAGTTTTGGACTGGATTGTCCAGTTTTACGGATCTCTTGCCAGTGTCCAGTGTTGGGGGAGAACTGGATATATTAATGTCCAGTTTTTGAATTTGAAAATGATTTTTGCTTAAAAACTGTAACAACTGTAACAACTCAACAAAACATTAGGAATAAAATTTTATTATAAAACGTAAACACTTTGTTGTGATTTTGATTTCAATTTTGTTTTTTAATATTATTTATATAATTAGTTAAAATGTCTAAAACCTTTTCGCCCGAAAGAAAGAGAAAACGTTGGACTAAATTCCAAGACAAGTGTTTAGAAGATCAAGACTTCAAACAATGGTTAACAAAAAGAGACGATTTCACTGCTTATTGTAATTACTGTCTCTTGGGATTTATGAATTGTCAGTGCTTCGCAAATGACTAATGGAAATTGTTGTCTAGTCACGACAATTGTCTTATATTCAGTTTTTGATTGAATATCGCGTTTAATTCGGTTAATTGGGGTCAAAAATTTATCCAAATATTGTCTTTTAGGAAATTTATTTTGAGTCTTACGACCAACATCTTTGTCATCAAATTCGAGCCATAAAATACTTATTTCGTCACCTTTCCAGTCAATTTGTCTTAAAATACCAGTAGTTCCGTTAACAAGTCCGTCCTCAATATCTATATTTACACCAATCATATACCGAATGTTGATCTTAATTTTTAGTTCTTTACACAAATTATACGTCTCATTCCGGCTTTTCTTATCCATATTAAACAGCGCTTGACTTCGAAGTTTACCATCCATTTCATATGGGATATAATCGTTGGCTTTACTTATAAATACTTCGCCTTCCATTTTATTAATTGCTTTCTCGTTATACCTGTCGACTTTGATATTTTGATAGAAAAGACGAATCGCATCACTTGGAATATCTGACGAGTCATTAGAGAATAAACGACTTTTGAACAGTTCTTTGTCATTGTCGTTGAGATCTCCGATGGCTAAACGATTCAGAGTTTCGGCAAAAATCAAATCGTCCTTTTGTCTCATTATTTCAGTTAATCGAAAACATTTTACATTATTCCATAAAATAGATCCAGCCAATATCGAGTAATCAATAGCGTGTCGTTCGCGAGAATTAGTTTGAGGCGAAAACACATACCTGTCTTGAACTGGTCTCAATTGATTAAAGTCTCCAACGAATAGAATTGAAATTCCAGCAAACATTTTAGAAGAATTGAATATTTCTTTCAATCGGGTGTCGATATTCTTCAGTAATTTCTCGCCCACCATGCTTATTTCATCTATAATTATTACCTTAACATAATATAGTTTTGAGCGTAAGGTCGACTTCAGATCAGAGTTTAAATTTTTCATTTCGAAGTGATTCTGCTGAACTGGAATACTAAGAGCTGAATGGATCGTTACGCCGCGAATGTTGAAAGCACTGAGTCCCGTTGGGCCCAATAGTAAAACTTTAATAAAGTCCGGTTTATCGCAGTTTTTGTTGAACCAACGCGTAAGTGTTTGGAAGACAGCTTTAATTAGTTGTGATTTACCAACGCCTGCACCACCAGTCAAAAAATAATAAAATGGTTCGTCACTTGTCTTTACATGATTTATTAATCCCAAAAGAAATTGTCTTTGCTTGACATTAAGAGAACGAATTAACATATCGTAACTGTCGTCATTCAATAAGGTTGGACTCAAGAAAGTTGTCGTTTTTAAATTATTGCTATCATTGAATTCATATTCGAAGTTATGCTCATGTGTTTGAAGGTTAAAAACTTTAAAATCAGAAGCTGTCTTATCTTCATTTTCATCACCCCTTTCAATCAAACGAGTCTCGGCTTCAACACTGTCCTGGATTTTGTCATAATCGATGTCACAATTGTATACATATTTCCGTTCATTTTCTTTTATAGTTTCAATATTCGCTTCAAAAGTCATTTTCAAGTCTTTGTCCAAAATATCTTTTTGTTCATCTCTCCAGGGTAAGTATAGCATTATCTTCTCACGATAATAATTCAACACTTCTTTATCCAGTTGATATCTTCGATAACGTATTACCCGAGATTTTGTTCTTTCACTGATAAAACCCATGTTATTCTTTAGTTTTTGTCGTTTATTATTAATGTTTTCATCAAAAAGTGGTTGATTATCAATCGTATCATTATTCTGATATTTATTAGAAGTATAATTGGCGGCAAAATCAGCTAAACATAGATTCTCCAAATTGTCGGGACGATTAGTGTAATAGTCAAGAAGGCCAGATTTCATTATTTCAGTCGAATCTTCTGGTAACTCTTTCAATTGTTTCTCAGGCTTTAAAATACCGATTCGTTTATCTTTCTCTCCAGTGTTTATGAAAACAGTATCTCGACTGGCGTTAGATAATGGAATGCTTAAAAGGATATAAACCGCTTCTTGAACTGAAACTTCACTACAATTGAGGAATTTTGACGAAATTTTATACAATTTCTGCTGATGCGAGAAGTTTCCTTCATTACATTCTTTGATTACTTCTTTCAGGAGCGATGACATTCCACGAAAGCTTTTGTTTATATAGTTTAAAATATAATGCACACATGCGTACGGATCTAATATAAACTGAATATCCATATTGGCTCGATGACGTTTAAGGATTTTATCGTTATAGGCGTTGGTTCTTATTTCGTTCGGGTTCCTCTGCAAAAAAACTTTAGGTCTTTTAAGTGTCGTTTGAATTATCCGAATATAGGTTTCTTCACTGATTCCCAAATTATTCAAAAACAAATCGAATGTCATATCCATTGTATTATCTTTGGAATTCAATTTCTTTGAAATTATATCCAATTCGCTATCAATTCGGTTCAAAATGTCATCGAACGTTTCTTTTTCTTCGTCAGTTAAATCACAGTCTTTCAGTGGCAATAGAATTCTTGTCGTTTTTATTGGATATGTAGGGATACCAAACCGACAAACAACAGAATCCCTTCGAGATTTCTTACAAGACGAGGAATGCTTGTGATATTGAAGAGCAGTCAAATCATTTGATATATTCGGACTCAAATTGCAGGTTATAAATCGATCGATAAATTGTTCACATTTATTCTTTGATTCCATATTTTCCGGTTCAAATACTGGGCAATTTTTCAACCACAACAAACAATGCACATGTGGACTTCCTCTAGCTTGAAACTCCACCCGGATATAGTAGTCTTCGATCAAATACTCGTCAAACG
>JAQIXI010002354.1:0-10536 GCA_034700165.1 Galumnidae sp. Gr-Ori-00277
TCTCTCTCTCTCTCTCTCTCTCTCTTTCTTTCTTTCTTTCTTTCTTTCTCTCTCTCTCTCTCAATATGAATAATTTCAAATGTGGTAGTTTAGTCTAAATCATAATTAGAAGCAAATGTCTATTACAATAAGAAAAGTTAGGGGTGGAGTGCAGGGGAAGTGTTTGAGTGAGTGAAACGCATGACTTCATTGGGTGGTCTATTATTGTACTGCAAACAGTTCGGCATTCTTTGGATTTTCAACAAAATAGCCGATCATGAAATACATGATTTTGTGGACAAATATAAGGGCATAACTAATGCAAAAATAACCCGGATTAATTTCAAACGCGCATCAATGGCCATAAACCCAGGACTCGAACACCACCTGAATCTTACTCTCATTGTTTCTAAACAAAGTCATTATAGTATATGCGATGAAACACAAAACGTTTTAAAACATATAACTCTCAAAGAAATTCAATTAAATATTCATTAATATCAGTGTTTTATAAAATGTATGAAATAATGAGATTTCAAATTATATGAAATAAATGCAAAAATCCTTTGACTTCTTTTCAAAACTTAATATTTTGGAAAACATTGAAAATTACTTCATTTGAAAATAATTATGAGAATATGTTTGAGACACGCAATTCTTGGTTATCCCACACTTATGCCAATTATACAATCAGTGAACACAGACTGAGCGCATATCATGCAATTGACTCTTAAAATTGACTTTGAAAACATTTTTCTGGTAGAAATGTTTCCAAATTTTGTGAGAAAACATTTTTCGTTAACTCAGAATAAAATAAATTAGGAAATAATCAATAGAAATGAATTGTATAATAGAGGGCTCGGAGTTAATTAAAACATTTGTTCCCTTCTATTCATTGCCTTTCATTCTGTTCCATCTGAGGCTATCATATGAGTTATAATTGTTTTCACGCATTGCAGACATCATTTTATAATTAATAAGTTGTATAATAGTTGTGATATGAAATCTGGTATTCAATTGTGGATGAGTTCATTCCAATTGAAAAATAGATTCCCGTTTTATTGATTTGAGTGAAACCATTTAAAGCTAAAAGTGTCAACTCATATATCGGATCCCAAATGAGTTAACCCGAAGAAGGAATTAGCCGTTCGTCGATAGAAAAGAAATAAATGCAAACTTATATAAACTTTCACTTCATTTAATGCATGAAAGCATTTGTGGTAAAACTTACAAACATTTGATTATTTTCAGATTTTTAACTCTATTTCAGATCTTCTTTTGAATGTTTGAAATGAAAAAAAAGTTAATAATAAATAGCACTCAAAGACTCAAAGATTTCACGAAAAACACAAAACGGGATATAATAATAGTTAAGTTTAATTATTATGGGCTTCGAAGCGAATAATTACAAACTAGTTATGCGGTAATGCCATCGATTTTGATTTGATGTGCTGTTCGCATGTGATGCACAGCTATGGTTATGTTGGCTTTGATGGCCCATAAATTTGCTCGCTATAAGTGACGAGCTCTGCCACATAATAAACTCTAATAATATTTCTTATGAATAATATTTATTCGAATAATATTATTATATAAAATGACCTCATTTTTATTGAACTTATATAATATAGACATCACCTGTCAGTGCAGTTAATGGAAAATCGAATTTCCTTTTGATATTTGCATTCAATTAACGAATCGATAGATTATTCAATAAAAGTCTATCCCTTCTCTTAGATATTGTCTTCTCTCGCATTTCCTTACAATTCATATAAACACTAATTGTTTTCATACATTTCTATTATTTTTTGATTGCATTCGATATAAATGATTGTAAGAATGGTTTTCCTTTTAAGGACAAAATATCTCTTTTTTTGTTTTTAGTTTAAGTTTCGGTCATCACTACAGCACACAATGAATAGACACTGAATGCATGCAATACTTGTCATTCGATTGTTTGACTCTAATCTTATTCATTTTGTGATCGATGATCCCTTCAGAAGAAATTTTATACCAAACGTACAGAAAATGCATTTATTCTGAACCCAATCATGTTTTACCTCATCTCCGATGCTTTTCATTCCTCTCAAAATCATAAGTCAGTTGAGCCTCACTTTTAGCTTATTTATTGGCAAACATGAAATGCACAAAAGGTTACCTCTTCTCTCTCTCTCTCTCTCTCTCTCTCTCTCTCTCTCTCTCTCTCTCTCTCTCTCTCTCTCTCTCTCGCATTAAAATATTAATATTTCAATCTAAAAGTCTATTTGAAATACAATATAATCAAAAGAGAATTAATAGAAATATTCAGAAAATCACAAAAAACTTCAAACTATTGTTTGATTTTTGAGTCAGAATTTTACCGAATAATAAATAAAACTAAAATATCAGTAAAATATCGCTTTCAATACCAAATTGAAAGACGATATGATCTCTTAAAATATCTACAAAAAGGCACTTAAATGTATTTATACCAAAACTCAATGTTTCAAAAAATCTATTCTTTTAAAATAACTTTTGTCGAATAAAATCATTTTAAAAATATTCTACAAAAATAGCCATAAACTCTTTAAATGTAATGTTTGCCTAATTTGTCAGATCTGTTAACTGTTGCCCTTTTAGCCCAAACTCTAAATCGATGAGACTTTAGATGCGTTGCCATAGAATTGTAAAAATATGATCTCAATATTCAATAGTTGAGCCAATTTTTTGATAACGATTTGCCGACTCATCGAAAAGAAAGTGAATTATTGAAGAGATATTCTGTTCTGTCTTCTATTATATCCAATTTATCGGACAGTTTATCGTTGGTTCAAATCACAACTACTTATGAATTCTAAAAAAAGTTGGCAATCGATCCAAATTTTTTTTATTTATAATAGGCTTCAAATATAAATTTCAGTGTATTTTCCCTTTTTTCTGTATATTAAAGTAAATTGACTCGGATTATGGAAATCTCGGTGATTGCCTTCAGTTTTCAATACAACAGAAAATAAGATTTCGTTGATATATAATTTGGACAATCAATAGTTGTGTGCAGAATATAAGAGGGATATAAATATCAGGTATAACTTATTTGGCCGATAATCCATATCAAGTAATGATTGAACGAATGGTAGTGTAGTCTACGAGTCATTTATTTCTGTAATAAAAAATGGTATTCGAAGCGAATATCACATTCAAAGCTCTACTTTTAAAATAATTATTATCGAAATCTTTTCACTATTATTAATGTACTCTCAGTTATGTCTCTTCAGTGACTCAAATATTTATTCACTCAATAATTCAAAAGTGAGTTATTATCAAAAATTTATTAATGAATGAGAATATTGAGTACAGACTACTCATTACTGGTTACCAACTATTCTATTCTATTCTATTCTAATCTAAACTATTTTTCATACGTTTTTTTCTAAAGCTATTTGAGAGACGAGAAGTCAATAAATTCATGATTTCTCAGAAAACAATATTTGTTTTTCGATTCATTAAAATCTTTGGTTTAAATGGTTTTTTTTGTGAACTAACGAAATGAAAGCAAAGGAATGGTTGATATCTTATGTGTGGTATCCGATTACAAACGCTATTCAAAGCATGAGATAAGAATGAGAAATATTTTCACAAAACATCCATTAATCAGGAGTGGGTGGCTTTTCTCAATCAAAGGGCGGACTCTTTTCTTAAAACATTCTTTGAAACTCACCTTCTTTTAAGTCTTTTAAGACATTTATGAAGTTATTTACAAATACACTAAACTCACGACTTCTCAAATTCCAAAATCATTTAATTAACTGATTTGTTGCCATAAAATGTTTCCAAAACTTGTTATTCAATGTAAGCGCAGAGAATCAAATCAAATGAAATATTTATGATTTATTTGAGTGACGGCCAACAGACACGAGGGGTGACCACTTACTTCTTTATTCAAATGGAAATTGATCTTGCCCAAAATTCAAATTTTCCTCATTTCCTTATTAGTGTCATTAAAAATCAAAAAATATTTGAAGAAAGGGCTTCAAAATTTGATTTGAGTTTATTACCTTGCACACCTACCCAGTTGAAAAACTGACATTTTAAATATAGATATGAGTGAAAATGATCAGCACTTTTTCATTTCAATTGAATGATAAACAGACAAATTACAGTCTCATCACTAAAATATTGGAATAAATTTTATAAATATATATCATTTCATGTCTTAAATAAACAAACATTTAATGATTCAATTCTTCGATAATTATCTGAGAAAACAATTTATTCAAATATAAGTAATGTATTGCTTGTCAGCAAACATATGTCCAAAAGACATCTCTAATATGAGTGCAATAATAGAAGATTTGTGTGAAAACAAAACAAATGCCATTAAATATCATTTTTATGCCGACGTCTTAATGTTTGAATCCTTTTGAAGGCATTTATATCTGATATTCGCATTAGTTTTGAAATCTTATGGAAACAAATTGTTTGACAAAAGATGTAATGCATAGAAATCTAATGAAAGTCCCCATTTTCAGCAAACCCTCCAAATGACACTTTACTGCTAAGCATTTATTTAATGGACCAAATGGTTAATGAAGTGCTTTCCAATGCCATGAAAGTGCACTGATGTGTCCGTACAGACATCTTTAACAAAGAATATTCATTTAACTCATTCTGAATTAGAGGAGAAAAAAGAGACACTTCTTTTAATTCGTTAAATAACAAAAACAGTCACTTTGTTATCGAATCGAGTGTTTAGACTCTCAAACAGAGCACACCATAAGAGAAATGCAAAAGAATTCCCCCAAAACTGATTGTATGGACTGAACCAAAAGGAAAGCTTTGAACGGCACTGGAATTTGATGTTTTAGAGCGAACCCGTACTGACTCTTCGCTGATTTCATACTTTATTCCTGATTCTCACAAATGTGTCTGACATCGGATAAACACAAATTACTTGAGTTTTAAAAGTTTTAATTTAGTTTTAACTAATTTTTCGTGATTTGAGACTATCGTTCGATTCATAAAATCCTAAAAAACTGACTTTGAATACAGTGTTTGTAACAAATCGTATAATATTTGGACTCTGAAAACATTTTGGGTGAGAATTAACTTCTTTTTACTTCGAAAATGGATATAAAAATCAATGTTTTGTAATAATTGCATCGAATTAATACTCGATTAGAAATGCAATTAATTTAATTGAAATCTATTATTAATACTCTTATTTTCACGTAATTTAACTCTTCTTATAAATTGTCGATTCTTTGGATATAAACTATTCTGTCATTAAACGAACGAAGAGTTAACTTTCCCTAAATTATCGAATATTTTTTCACTAAAAGAAAGGCTAAACTAAATAAAGACAAATATATGTCGTTTTTTTGCAATTTTTTTCGGAGAATTTTTCTAAAATTAATTGAATACAAGATTGAATAAAATAAACTAGGTTATTTGTTTAATGTATTGTAAAATTAGCTAAAATTGGTATCAAATATCTGTTAATCATTACTAAAATCTTGAAATATTGAGCCGGTATTCAGTCCTTTCCGCCCAAAAGACTTGGAATTTGGATAAAGTTTTAGAATAATATAAAAAGTTTGATACACTTCTGGGGTATGACTTGTATTGCGTTAATTAAAGCGCCCCTTAAGTACTCTTAAGGTTAATAATTGTCGGTTCAAATCGAGTCGAAATTCGTGCCAATGATTTAAAACAAAGCGCTCCTGAACTCAATGGACAGATGAGTCTTGATTTGGCGATGGGAGGATTGCAACACGACTGCATACATACCTGATCCCTACCCAATGCATTAGTATAATTTGAGCAAAAGAGAAGACTGTTTCTCATGCAGTGCACCTTTTAATCTGAGCCTCGGGCAGAGCGGCAGCGATTTGATAGTCTGCTCTTCTGTTTAAATATCGAGGAGTAGGTGTTCTTCGCTTTGTATTGAAATGTTTAGGAAATGCACTGCACTTACGATTACACAAAAAGTTTGCAAAAAATGTCATTTACGGGGAGGAGAAACAGAGATCTAGTGATGACCTGTCTTGAGAATACACGAACCACTTTATCTTTTCTTAGATTATGGCCACTGATAAAAGTGAATCCTTTCCACTGTTAAAGCTTTTCGATTGACTTGAGTCGAATGTGCACTGACTTCAGTCCAAAAGAGAAATACTTCAATATATCCCTCAATAGAAAGAGTATAGTTTTTTATTGTCTTCTCGTCACTACTTTTTGCAGTTTAAATCTCTTACTCGCCGTTACCAGTGATGAGTCACTGGTTGCCAATAAAGCCAGTGTCTCACCATTACAGCTATCCCTACATATGAGTGAATAGTTTAATATGACTCAGATATGTGTCCAATACGTACCACTAAAGTACTTGAGAGGAGTCGATATCGTCATTGAATCTAAAGACCTGTGATTTGAGTGATTTGCGAATCGATTGTTTCAAATCTTAATAATTCATTAATCTTTTGCCAAAATATTGCTTTTCGACGAATGCATTCTCTTTGAAAACTAACCGTTAGTTTGAAGCCATTATTCATTTTTTTGAGTCACCGATCGATCAAAAGCCTTATTATAAAAGTCTATTTGACAGCAGAAGACGACTGAACGGAACTGTCAAAAGTAGACTCCATTCAAGTCTAATGTTTCTCAAAATTGTCAAAATTTTACAGAACTTTATTAAAACGTTAAGCAATAGAGGGGTCGTTGAGTAGAGTGTTGTAAACGACTGTCGAGTATATGAAGACATTATCGCCTCAAACATATCTATTCAACCGATTCTTATCTAAAACTTAAAGGAATGATAAAAGTATACAAAAGTATACTTATATTAAATCATTTCTAAACCCTAAAAGGCTGTTCGCTCTCCAATTCTATGATGTCTTACATTTACATCAAATTTCTTGGAAATAAGAGCTCATATTAGACACAATTTTATCAAATCTTCGATTGAGACTCAATTCAGTCATAAAAATAATTGCAATTTTGATACTAAATAATCGCATTTTGTTGTCGTTTTAGTTTGTAATAAAAGCTTTATTTTAAACTCAAAATCAAAGCTCTGTTTAATTTTGTTTGAAATCGATTTAGAATTTCCGAAAGCAATGCTTTAGTTTTAGATTCAATTTAATAGTATTTTAAGACAACGATTATTAACATTTAATTACTTAATTAAGTTTTAATTTATTCGTTGCGACAAATTTGGATTAATCGATGTTTCGGTTTCAGATCAAAATCTGTTTCGTTTTACTCCAATTATCAAATTATAGGGAATTTTATTATTGGAATCAAAACCTAATTTCTGATTCAGTCGGCGGTCATATTATTATTGATTTTAATCTAAGAATTAATTATCAATTTTTAATAAATTAAATTAAATTAGTTTTAGTCGATTAGGAATTAAATTTATCGCACATTTTTCAAAGTTTCAAAGTTCACATTTATTTTCAATTTTTATAATTAAAATAACACTTCATTTAAAGTTGGAATTAGATTAAGGTTTGAATGTTTGCAGTTTTCATATCATCCGATAATTGAAATAATATTCCATTTATTCTTAAGAAATCTGACACAAAAGTAGTGCAATGTTTTTTATGTAAAAATCTATTTATTTTTAAATATCATAATTTTAAAAATTAAATAATTACTCCTAATAACTTTTCTCACGAATAAGTTTCACTCACGAAGTTTAGTACAAAAATAGACTCAAGTCTAGTTTCAACTGTTTTGTGGTCAGTCGTCATCAGTTGTCTGATGCAAATGTAAGTGTTTTACACCAGATTTGCGACCACCATATGACGATCATTATTGGGTCTGAGAGGAGTTGGGGTCCAGCGTTAATGTATTTCTTCAGTTTTGTATTAAGTATCAAAAGTTTTATTGGTTTAAAATTCTTATACAGAAATAGCTTTCATAACAAAAAAAATATATAATTTGAGCCCACATTTTGGCATCTTTTCTAAAGTATAGCACTTTTTTTTAATTTCACACTATTTTTACCAAACATTTCATTTAAACTATTTTTATAAAAATTACAATTTTTTCATAAAATTTTGATGATTTCAGTTCGAAATCATTTATTTTAACGGAAAAAAAGAAAATTATGAATAAAACTAATAAAAATCGCAATATTTTTCTATTGAAGATAAATTACACTTAAAAAATGTAACGATTAAAAACTGCAATATATTTAATAATAAAAGAAATGAACATTTTTTGAACAAAGAAAAGTTAATTCGTGATTTTAATTGAGTTCAATTCACAAATTAAATCTTAATAGAAGTAAATTAGAATAATATATTCTCACATTAAATGTGAAATTTTTAATTATTATAATTCATAGTTTAAAACAATTTTAATTATATTCAATAAGAATAATAAATTTTACTCAAAAAGTGTAACATTTTATTATTATTTTAATTTTAAAATTCATTTATATTTAATATTTTCAAAATTTTAATAGTTTTTAGTAAAAAATTTCAAAGCGTTATAACTGGCCAAGACTACAAAATTCAAATATTAATATTATTTAACCTAAAACATTTAAATTTTACCATAACATTATCTAATCTAGATCATAGTATTTCGAGTTTGTCTCATTATGTAATATTTATAGTATAGCCATCATAATGAACCTAGAACCATTAAAAATTATGAATAATGTTCTTTCATTATGACATTTATATAATTAAAATCTGTTGAGATATTTGTGGACTACAAAAAACAAACGGAAAATTTCTTCAAACCCTTAATTTTCATACAACTATATTCATAAATGTTATGTTTGTGTAACCCTAACCCTCCCCACAATTCCCCCTTTGCCTCAAATAAAAAGATTAATAAAATATTTATAACAATAATATCTATTTCTAGAAATTATTATTATTAACTCAAATTGGCTTCAATTAATTGCTTTATTTTTATCCTGTTAACTTTTGTGAAAGTTTGACCGAACTTTAATTAAAAATTTATTTTAATAATAATTAATATTAAATTAAAAATTATTTTAAATAATATTAGACTCAAAATTTTTATATAATTTAATATAAAGACATCGCTATTGAGTCTATAGTATATTATAGACTTAAATAACTTTGATTTGTCGACATTGAATGGTCTGTAATAAGTGTCGGATTATTTTTATTAATTGTCATATTTTTAAGATTTAGGAAAAACTTTAATAACTTATCATAAAAGTTATGCCAATATCTTAATGAGAGGTATGACCTCATATTCAATATTAAGTATTATATCTTTAATTTATTCAAATCTTTTTTAAAACCTGTTATTAATTAAAGATTTTTCTCAATTTGTTGTCATTTAATTATTATTATCAGATAATATAATATAACGACTTTTTATTAATTTTATTTCAAATTTGAATATTAAATGTTTGGAAAAAATATTGAAAATAAATATTTATGCAATTAATTGATTCTACGGAAATAAATTGAATAGTTCCTTTTAAATATATTACCATGATACTAAACAAATTATTTTATGTTAAAAGAATGTTTGAAATGTCGTTTTATTTGAAATTTATAGAAATAATACTTTTGTATGAAATTTGATTTTAAAAAATGTTTCGATAAACGACAGAATTTTTAGATTTTATTGAAAAATTGATTTTAAAAAATGATTAAAGACATTATTAACGACATTTAATGGGACAATCAATATAAATGATATTTGGATGGCGTCTATCCATAGGGAAAACGATTAAAAAAAATTAAAGATTAGTTTATTGGGTTTTACTTCAGGAAAAAAAATTAGAAATTAATAGATCACATTTTGGGAGGTCTCTCTCTCTCTCTCTCTCTCTCTCTCTCTCTCTCTCTCTCTCTCTCTCTCCCTCCCTCCCTTTCTTTATTGAAGAGCCTTAAACTATGCCAATGGATGCCAATCCTCTTCTTAATAGATATTCTTATTGCAGATCGAGTTTTGAAACCAAATTAGATATCAAATGAAATATTAATATTTTGTGGGCTTTGGCTCTGGTCTCAGATCTGGTTTTACTTAACTCCGGTGCGGCGACTCTGGCGTAGGACGAAAACCAATTAAATCAAATGTGTCTCAAATTTTAATTAAAATTTCTTAAATCTTTTAAATAAACTAATTTTTAATCGACTTTTCATGAAATTTTTATTTTTATTTTGGTTCTCAATTTCATTTGCTTGCTCAATTTGAAATATTTTGCACAATCATTTGAAAAGTATGATTGTACATAAAAATAAGAATTGATAAATTATCAATGATAATCAAACAGTTAGCTGGATAACTCAATAATTGATAGTTTTTGTAAAAAAAAATTTCTTCAGGTTTTGACGATTTTAATGGTTTTAAATATATATTTAAAGTTTAAAATTTTAGTGATTTTAAACTAAATTTCAATTAAATCCGAATTTATTTTATTAAAAGAGTTTACATTAAAAGAAGTACTTTTTAAGCCAAAAGGTCTTTCCCTTCCCTTCTCTTATCATATTATAATTGAATAAAACATCACTAAAATTGAGTTATGATTTAATCTCTCTCTCTCTCTCTCTCTCTCTCTCTCTCTCTCTCTCTCTCTCT
>JAQIXI010002355.1:0-10535 GCA_034700165.1 Galumnidae sp. Gr-Ori-00277
AATGAATATAATTAATGAACTTTAGGTCTGAGAAAAGTGTTAAGTTTTTATGAAATGAGTATTTTTCCTCAGACCATGTTACTAAGTTTGAAATGCGGATAAGGTTTATAAACATTGAGATGAAGTAAATATATTATAGACTTTTTTACTCAAAATATATAGAAAATGAGAACAAAAATTATTTATAACGTGTAATACATATAAAACATGTGATGTATTGCAATATGTGTTTATAAAACTATTGAATCTCAAGTTCAGAAATTTTTAGCTCAAATTTTATTCTAATTTCATCGTATGATAGCATTAAAAGTTTGAACAAAAAACTCTTATAACGTGTATTCGACTTCATTTCAATATCATTTTATTCTCACTTTTAATGCAATAATTTTTTTAATAAATGTTTAATAAATCGATATTTTGTCTGATTTTAGTGAAGACATTAGTTTTTATTTGATTTTCTTTACGTTTAATTAGTTTTAGTTAATTCGTTAAACAATTTCGATAAAAATGTCGAAAACAAAATCATTTGATATCGAAATAACTCATTTCAATACAAAATTAAGTGAAACACTTTTGAGACCAACTCTTCGGACAAATGGAGACAAAAGTGAACCGATTTATGACTTACAAACCATTAAAAGACAACTCAGATATCATTTGAGGAAAACAGTTGAGGAAGAAATCGATGAAATCAATGAATTGAGTGATCATCAGTTTGTCGATAAAACACCGAATTATCGATATTATTATGAAGAAGAAGGGGTTCACAGGTTTCGGACAACATTTTCTTGGATTTCAAAACAAAAATCAAAAGACAGACAACTATTAATTAAAGTCCTTCAGAAGATTTGTGAGAATAAAGTCTTCAGAAGCACTCAATTCTCAATTCTTGACCACAAATTCTTTAAGTGTTTGTCCACAAATGAAGAGATAAACACTCGCTTTACAGTCCGTGGAATCAATTCTTTCGGTTTCGGGACTTTTATTGATTTAACGGAATTTGTTGAACACTATAAGAGTTTTGGTGAAAATGAGTGGAAAAGGAAACTATTTGTCGCAAAAGACGATATTATCGCTGACTTTAAATTAGATGATAAGAGACTCGACATCTTATTTCGTTTAACGAATAAAGAAATTGGAAAACATTTGAAGAATATTCGATATAAACTCGAAGTCGACTTTAAATCTATTAATTCAGTCATATTTTCTATAAGTTCTGAAAATAAGTCAATAAAAGTTGAGTCAATGAAAATATATGTGACTCTAAGCCATCCGCCACTTCTCTTCAAAGTAGCCATCGATGATATGGACTCAAATCAGTTCATTGAATACTATCGAAAAACTACTTATGACAGACGAAAGCCTCCGTCAAAACAGAAAACATTTAAAACCTTAGAGACCGAACACGGGATCCATACCTACGAAATCCAAAATAACGAAGTTTTTATTCGCGTCAATGAGTTTGACGGCTGTCCGAAGGAAGTGATCGGAAAAAGCAATGTTATTGTTCTCGAGTTACCTCTGATCCAAGACATAGAGAGAGCAAAAAGAGAAGACACGCAAAAGGATAAGTTGGATCCCTTCCGACTCTTATATTTGATAAAACGCTTTTCTTCAGTTCCCATTTATTTCAGTTCTGTTGAAAATCATAAATGCGAAGAACCAAATCGTGTCACTGAAAAACTAAAAAGTTTTTCTCAAAGTATTCGAAAAATATTTAAGCCTCAAAACATTGATCCCTTTCCTATCGAATACGCTTTTAATTCAATTTTCTCTTTTAATTTCATATCTTCTGATGAATTGTTTCTAAACAAACGATTCAATGAATTCCTTGAAAGTGTTATAAAATACAGTGAAATTGATTTTAAAACCACAGAAGAAACGCTCTTCGAGTTGAGAGCTCTCGTCGATAGAAATATAATATTTTGTTCAATAAATGCTTTGAATAAAATTTTCGAAGACTTCAAAAAAAGAAATGAAAAGTTAAAAGAGCAAAATATAAAACTTTCGGTCGAATCCAATGACATGGAATTAGTTTTCATTCGAAGATGTATTTTGACCCCGACGCGTTTATTAATGTTGCCGCCTCAGTTAACACTCGTTTCTAGATTTATAGTCAATTCAGAACCAGAATATACTATTCGTCTTTCGATAAGAGAAGACGACTTACAGAGTCTTCAGTATTCAATCGGAAATTTAAAATTTGATACGAATTCAAGTCTTGAAGATATGATTAAAACACCTTTAAGAGAGGGTATAGATATTGGGGATCGAATCTACGAATTTCTGGGCTCTTCCAGCAGTCAATTGAGGGATACCGGACTTATTCTCTATGCGAAAGACACAAAAGGCAGAACTGCTGAAATGATGATCAAATCGATCGGAAAATTTGATAAAGAGCTTAAAAGAAATGTCCCTAAATATGTGGCCCGACTCGGACTCGCTTTCTCTCAAGTAATGACTCACATAAAAGTTCCTAAAAGTCAAACAAGAGTTGATAAAGACATTGAACGTAATGGCTATACATTTACTGATGGAATCGGAAGAGTTTCCATCGCTATAATGGAAAAAGTTTATGAACAGCGATCGATGAAAAAGGATTGTTTACACAAACCCTCTGCAATGCAAATACGTTATGGCGGCTGCAAAGGTATGCTTGTCGTCGACCCAACATTAAAAGGCGAACAAATCATATTTAGAGAAAGTATGGAAAAATATGAATCCGATTCAGATCTCTTGGGAATCATTAAGTTGTCATCTCCTCGATCTCTATATTTGAATCGACCTTTTATTACAATATTAGATCAGTTGGGAGTCAAAGATAAAGTTTTGTTGGAGTTATTGTTGGATGACCTCAAATTATTATCCGGTTCTATGCTATGCGAGTGTTGGGCCATCAAAATACTTCAATCAGCAAGTAATTTGGGAATACCGTATAGAAGGCTCTTTGATTGTGGAATACCTTTCCTTTCGGAACCATTTTTCCGGCAAACAATCGATTGTTTAATAAAACATCGAATAAATGAATTAAAGGTAAGGGGAAGGATTAAAATACCGATGAATAAGGGGCGCACTGTATTCGGGGTAATCGACGAAACGGCAACTCTTCAATACGGAGAGGTCTTCGTTCAACTGTCAAAAGTAAATGAGGATAATATTCAGACCGACGAAAAACCTGAGATCCTTAGTGGAGAGATTATGGTAACGAAGTTCCCATGTATGCACCCTGGTGATGTGCGTAAACTCAAAGCTGTTGATGTGAAGGCATTGCATCACATCAAGGATTGTATAGTATTTCCTCAAAACGGCGAAAGACCGCATTCCGATGAAATGGCCGGAAGTGATTTAGACGGCGACGAATACGCAGTCATTTGGAATTCCCCGCTTATCTTTGAGGGAGAAAATAAGGAACCGATGCATTTTAAATCTTCTAAACCCGAACTATTGCCTGAAGACGCAAAACTCGATGATATGTTACCCTATGTCGTAGACTTCTGTAATTTTTCTCATTGTTTTGTCATTTTCTAAAAATTATCATTTATTTAAAGACTGCAAATTTATCGTCAATAATAACGTCGGACTTCTGGCGTCCGCACATTTAGCGAAAGCCGATACTGAAAAGGACGGAATATTCTCTGAAACCTGTAAAGAATTGGCAAAAAAATATGCGGTGGCTCTCGATTTTGCAAAAACAGGAATAACTGAAACCATATCTTGGTACTTTCATTTAGTTATTTTTATTAAAAAAAAGTAATTAATTTGTTATATAAAAAGGAAAGAAAGACCCTTCTTGTATCCCGATTTCATGGAAAAGTTCGCGCATAAAAGGACTCAATTGTCGCGAAAAATTTTGGGACAAATGTATAGACATTGCGATCGAATTGGATTAGGATTAGATTCCGGAAAAAAGAATGTGGAGATCACTACAAACCCAATCGAACGCTTTAGAGTTAAAGGTTTAGTCACATATTTAACTCATTTATTAAAATTTAATTTTATAGGTTATAAGGTTTACCTCGAATTTGCAAAAATTCATTATACAAATTATAAAGAAAATATCGAAAATCTATTGAATCGATTCGGAGTCGACAGTGAGGCCACACTTCTCAGTGGAACTTTTAATAGAACTTCAAAGTATATGAGCGGAAAGAATGAAACGAATGATGTCAACGATTTGTTGGGAAATATTATCAGTAAATTATTTATTAAATTTAGAGATTTATTTAAATCTGAGTCGAAAAACGATAGTCCCAATGAAAAAGACAAAAGAATAAGTGCTTGGTACTTAATCCCTTTTGTTAAAGAATCTGAAGAAAGATATTTTGGCTTTTCTTGGATAATCGCCGAAGAGTTGTGCCAATTATATAAATCACGAGATGTATCGAAAACACCAAAAACTGGACACAAGTGCTTTGAATTCGCCGCTAAAATATTAGACGACTTATTTAAAAGCGAAGGCTTTTACAAAGAACCAAATGTCACTGAATATCATACCATTTCTGATAAAAGACAAAGAATTCAAGAAGTGATTTGCCAAACGGCAGAAGTGGTGATTAAGGCTTGGTTCGAACGACAAGACCATCTAACTTTTAAACGATATCTTCGTAAACGACTCATTTCATCCACAGATTCGGTCTTCTCTGATATGGACCGAAAACTTAACCGAAAATTAATTGAAATTAGAATCAATGCTTTGGATTTCGCCAAAAATCCCGAAACTGTTGACGAACCCCTTAAAAGTGCCGGAACTCTAGTCTTTGAATTTTTAAAGGTTTCAATCGATAACTGGTTTAGTATTAAAGCCCTTCACGACAACAATCGAATAGTGGACACACCTCTCGTTAAGTTCGGTTATTCCGCTTTAATCACTTTAAACCATTTCTTCAAAACCCGGGAAATATCTCATATAATTTCTGTGGATCGAAAGTTCCAAATCTCTTTAAGAGCCACTATAAGAGATGAAGTGTTTTATATACCACTTCCCGATAAATCGAAACAATCGAAAAACGACAACAAAGAGTTCGATATTATAAAAGAGAAGTTCACACAATTTATGGTTCAATACCCGGAAGTATTTGAAGAAAAACTAAAGAGAATGACCGGTGTCATTGAAGTTTACCTTGATCCCCGGTCACTTAAAACCAAAGCTCTCAGATTTTCCTATTTAATGACAGTCACCGGAACCGTTTGGTCGATACAAGCGGTCAAAAACTTCATTTGTCACCCATTGTTCTTCAAAACTGTCGCTAATTATACTCAATGGAAAAAACGTAATCTTCGTTATCCAAAAGCAGATTACGAACAGTTCCCGAACTCACACTCACTTTAATGTCTTTCTATCTTTTTTTCAATTTTCGAATTCAATTCTTTTGATTCAATATTAATATAAAATGCAATAGAATTCTATCGAATTTAAAATTTGATAAAATCATAAAACTTTTGAAGATTTTGTACAAAACATTAGACAAAAATTTTCAAAAATAAAATTTATTTATTTTCACTCAATTTTTATAAATTCAAATAAACTTCATTTTATTTAAACACAAATTAATAGAAATGTTTTTATTTGTTTTGAATTTGATTTTTAATTAATTACTAATTATTGTTTTAATTCACAAAACTTGAGCTATAATTTTGAGCCTAAAATTTTTTTATTAAGTTTTTTGTATTTAAATTTATTTTCCTAAAATTTTATCCCATTTTCACAATTTTTGTGACCAATTCCGTGAGTCATAGCGAGTATTTGAATGACACCCCCCTGTGATTCCCCTCTATTGCCATCACTGATAAAGAATTATAATTTAAAAAACTTTTGATTACAGTTTACTATAAATTCACTTCAAATTGATTTATAGTCAGAATATAAATAAATAATTTAAACTGAAAACAATGCGAAGTAACTAATATTATTATAACTGATTGGAAATATTAATACATATACCAAATACCAAGGTAATGAGGCAATGAGAAATGTGATAGACCATTTATTTTTCAACTATTACGTGAATGGCAAACAGTTATATCATAAATAGAAATTGATTTTAGTCTTGTCTTTAGAGAGAATAATCATTACTCAGTCATATGTTGATCGATATTATTTGTTCAAGGTAATCAATTGTTTGATGCAATATATAGTCATTATTTGAGTAAATTATGTTTCATTCGTTGTTTTAAATGCAATTTTTTATGTATTCCTCTATTTATTGTTCTGAAAAGACAAATGAAAGTGAAGTCAATTTATAGAAGAGAGTCGTTATCTGCCATTCGATTGACACGATTTGGGAAAAAAAGTTATTTTTGTAACTGAGTTGTAGTGAACGACTCTTTTCCAAAGTTGTGCACAAAAACAAGTTTCATCTGAACAACAAAACCAAAGTTTACATTTGAATACTTTCTGATAATCGGTATAAAGAGCTTAAAATTGTCTGAATGTAAGCACTTTTAGTTTGAGTCTATCGATAGAACTGTGAAAATCATAAAACGTTTGCCACTCTTTCCATCAAATTATGTAATAAAAGTTACATAAAATACTTTTTAAAAGAAACTCTTTGTAAGTAATTGAGTGTATAATAGATTTGAGGAAAACTCAGTTCTATTTAACGCTCAAACGTTTAAATTTTCGCAAATGAAGTTATATTTGAAATTTTCTGGTTTTTAACTTTTCCTGATTTGTGAGCACTTGATATGAAGTAAACACATTTCATATCTGCTATAATCGTCACAAAAAATATGGAAGTAATAGAAGAAAGAACTCCTAAACCACAGATCGTTAGACAAAGTTTTCGACGGAACAGAAGATTAAAACCCAAGAGTTTGGAACTGAATAAACTTTATTGGATTCCATGGATTCTGTGTCTGATTGTATCGGCTCTGATACCAGTCTATGACTGGCTTTATATAGAGATCGAGTGTTGGAATATAGAGTGCAAACGAATCACTTTATTTGTTTCATTGATACTAAGTTTCGCCAATTTTATCATTTTTGGCATTTTATTTGTAATCCATTGTCTCTACGATAACAACACATCGAACACAAGAAGTCGTTTTTCTGCTTTAAGTTTCGCCATTATATGCATTATCTCAACATTGAATCTAATCATCGCTTTGTTAACATTTATGCAAAAGAGTTGTTATTTTACACAAGTAGTGCCCCAACAAAGAGTGGACGGAACCAATATATTAACCTATTTTTCAGTCAAATATGACACTAAACTGTCCGGAGTTTTACACATTTTATTCGCTGTTTTTGGTTTTTTTGTTTCGATGGGTTTCGCGATTATTAAAAACAATTTTAAGTACATTAAACAAATAGACTTCGAGTAAATGTCCCCTAAAAGTGATTATTGTATTTCTAGTAAACTAAACTAACCAATTTGAATCATTTGTTCTAAAAGTTGCTAGAATATTATAAGTAATCATATCTTATTAATTTTTGATAAAATTGTTTTACTAATTATTATTATAAACGACTAAATCTTTTTATTATAAACGGATTGAAACTATTGTCAAACAATTGACTCGAGCGATAAATTCATTACAAAATTAAAACAAATTCATTAAAATATATTAATTTAAAGTTAATATTAATTAAAATTGATTTCACTTTTATCTTAAGCTTTCATTTATAAATTTAAATAAAAAGTTTGCGAATTAATCACAACTTTTCATAAAAACTTAATTTATAAGAGATTTATGTAATTTTCTATTATATTAATAAAACTTAAATTTCTGCTAAAATAAATATTTGTTTCCAAAATTTAATCGATAAAAAACACCCTTGGTTATTTGAAAAACCAATGGGAGTTTGCAATCAATGACTTATTTGAGTTTTAAAAACAACTTATGTTTTGCGTTTCAAGAATTTCAAAATTAACGAAATAATAAGTGATTCAAATGTTTACAATAAAAGACAAAAATAATTAAACAAAAAGTATTTAATTTCTTTTGTAAAACATATTCTTTGAGATAATTAAGTTGACTCTACTTTTCCATTAAAGAAATCATATTCTTTAGAGTAAATAATAGTTATGTTTTTCATTTAAAGATAATATATTTACTTGTTTTTCATTTTTAGAAAAGTTTTAACTTAAAATAATTTTAGTTTAAAAGAGAAGAGAAAAGGTTTCAACAAATGTTCTCAAAACCATCACTTCTTTTGATAAATTTGTTGCTAAAATTGTTTTAACACAAATTCATTTCAAAAATTTTAGGATATATTCCTGATATTCTTCCCAATTGCTATAAATCATGTCATGGATGTCATGACATGTGCGGAGTCAGAGTTGGAAATTCTATCATTTCTGTCAATTCTTCAATACTAAAAAACATTGCATTTAAAATTAACGGTAGTTTAACATTAAGTCTATGGAAAAGGTTCTACTCTTTGGCCCTCACTTTCAATTTACCATGCTATTTATTATTATAATAGTATGTTTCTAGGTCTCAGTTATATATTGTTAATAGTTATCTAGCTAAATTATGTATATGTAATTCATAGAATTTATGTTTTGCATACTTTTCTTTGCTTTAAAGTTTAAACTCAATATAATTCTATAACTAAACTTTATTTTGTAGTCTATTGTAATGGTGTGCAAACTATTTCTATCTTCTATGTAGACTTTTGTCCTTGTCCAAATAAATGTTCGTGACTACCAATTATGTCTACACAATGATAAATAGTTAGGAATAATTCCATAACTAATTAAAAAATAAGGTTAATGAGATGGGGATTAATGATAACGTGGATAATAAAGTTGGGGCTAATGAAGTGGGGGTTAATTAGCTTAGGACTCAATTTAAAGAATTTGGGGCCAAACATATATTATAAACCTTTTAAATTCGAAATACTCTTTCATTGTTTTACTTACATTTCATTCGACAAAAAAATCGATTAAAGCATATGATTTGAATTTTTGAAAAGCAAAAGTTCCTGGTCCATTTTTGGTATATTAGTAAACTAATTTGATCATGATTACATTTACATTTTTAGTAATAAATCAATTCGTAATTCTAAACATTTTAGAAATGTTTACAATTCACTAATGGATTGCAAAACACTCAGAATCGGCACTTCTTTTGTAATCCATTAGCAAAAAGAGAAGTACTCTAAAGATATCAGAATTGACGACAATTTATAGATAAATGTTTTTCTTTACTTTTGAAAAAAATATTTAAATAATATTGATTTTGTTTTACTTTAAGAACTTTGAATGAACAAGGTTATTTATTGTGCAGATAGCAGTGAGTCTTCGGATGCTTTACTTTCAATAATTCATTTGTAAAGTAATTTTTCGGTAAAAAGTCAAGGGGTTAATATAATGAGCAAGGTTATTTATGTAGCATTTGAGTTTATATATAAAATTAATTCTTAATAATAAACTTTATTTCAAATATTGTTTAAATTAAAATTCAATTAAATTTAAATTAGTTTTTAATTAATTATTAAAAAGTAATTCATTTTATAACAAATTTAATGAATTCTATGATTTTTAAACTCAAATCAAAAATTATCGCAAATAAAAAAATAATTGAAAATTTAATTTAATTAAAATTAAAATCAAATATTATTATAAACTTATAGACTGTAATCTCATAATTATTGGTCAGTGAGGGGTATATATGCGAAAAAAGAGGCAAAGCTTCTAACTCTGTTACAGAAGAGCCGGCTGTGGAGTAGAGGGGAGACCCGCCCAAAATGACAGCCCCAGTCATTGTCAATACTCTATTCAGGCTTCGACACAGTGCTAGGCTTTTGGTGAGGCAATTGCCGACCCAACCCATAGATCGGTGTATTAAGTGCTTAAAGGGAACATTGCTTAGAGCAGTGCTGTCCATCCTTTCAGTAACTGATAGCCTTTCGCTATGGCCAGGAAACAGCTTTTATTAATTTTTGCAAAAAGAGCTTATATTTTGTCCAACAGATGTCTCTCTACGTTCTGTAACTCAAATAAATTAATTTCTCTGTTTTAGAGTTTGTTTGCATTCATTTCTATTTTGTTTTGAAATCCTTTTAAATGTCATTAAATGTCATAAATTGTAAACAAAAACATTAAATGCAAAACAATTTTGTTTTCATTAATACAAACCTTTTAATTACAATTAATTAATGAAACAGAAATGACTTCAATTTTTTTAAATCAACTGACGATTTGATTCAAAGTAAGTTTAAAACATTTTATTTAACTTAAAGTCAATAATTTAGTGTTTATTTAATTAAATTATTTATTTATAGTTAACTGAATTCACTGGAAGTCAAGGATAGTGTTGTCGACAAAATAGTTGTTCATTGAATTGATTTAATTGAATTGATTTAAGAGAAGTGCGACCAGAGATGGACTCAATTTGTTTTTTTAATAAAATTATTTTTAGTCTTCGTTTTGAATACTTTTTAAAAATTAATACAAAATATTGGAAAAAGAACTTAATTTCAATATAAAACAGTTATTAGTAATTACTAATTACAGTTGATCGATAAGTTTTGTGAAGTACCAGTTTTATGAACTAGATAAGTTTTATAAACTTAGTCTAAAATTTCA
>JAQIXI010002356.1:0-10535 GCA_034700165.1 Galumnidae sp. Gr-Ori-00277
TTCTCTATCAAATGCGTATAAAAAATCCCGGTTGCAAGCTGGGGCCATTATAAGCATGGGGGCAGCCATCCTACTTTCATAATTATTTTAATCAAATATGTGCTCAAAACCAAAAACACCCCAAATTTAAATAAATCAAAAGTTTTAAAAAATGACAATTCTATCAAAAATGAAATAAATGTGTATTTAATCTCTAACTTTCGATTATTATTTACTTTTATATTATTTTATTCTAATTTAATTTCTTAACTAAATTAAAAAGGGTTTCACTAAATTTATTTGATAATTGTCTTAATTTACAGTTTTATTAATAATTTCTGGTTATATCAGATGAGTTTTATAAGTGTTGTCTTTAGAGTACTTCTGGTTATATTGAAGTGTTTAACATTAAGAGCCCCATAGGAAAGAACGGTGCATAAATTGAACCTGGTTATATCGAGTTTCTGGTTAAATCGAGACCTGATAAATCGAGGGCACACTGTATATGGATGATTTTGGATTCAAATTATTGAACTTATGATTTTGGCCATGCTAATATTATTGTTTTGAAACTTTTTAAACATTTCAATAAACTTTGACTTCAATTTTAATTCGAAGCTTTTTTATCAAATTTAAAAAAAAGACAAGTAAAGATTCAAATTGACCAAAATTTTCAGTCCCGAATCCCGCCCAATCCCGGAACCCAAATTTTCACTGCCGATGAAAATCATAATATTGTATTTTATGGTAACTTTTTTTTAAATAAAAGTCACAATAAAATACAATATTATTTGCAATTAAATATTGTAATAATAGATTCAATTTATTTAATTAAATAATATTAACATTTTATTAAATAAATTTAATAAAATCGACAAAACTTTATATAACTTAAAATTTTGACAGTAAATGTATTTCACCAAGTTATTTTTACAATTTTATTACTAAAGTTTAGTATATTTGGTGCTCTTTATTTTCATTTCATATGTTTTATATATTCTTAAAACTACCTTGTCACTCTAGTTTGTCACTCACATTTAGGATTGAAAAAAGTGCGAAATTTGGTGCGCTTTTATTTTTACTCTTAAATACCATTAACAAGTTCATTTTAAAATAATACCCTTTAATAGTCATTTATACATTAAAATTTAATGTTTATGTGTAACATTTAATGATTAAATGTTCACTTTTCCTTTACGTTGTATCATGGTTGACTCTCAATTATAAAGATAAAATACTGACCAATTGATATGATTAACGTAGAGAAAAGTGAAACTTTAATCACAATATTAAATGACAATTAATATCCAATTTTTAACATTATTTCTGGGTATAATTTTTACTCGCTTATATTTTCAAGCGCACACTTTTAAAATTTCTATCATAAGTTATAATCACTACAATTCAAGACTAATGGGTGAGTAGTAAATGATAGTGTGAGTAAGTGAGTAAGGTCAATTCAAATTAATTTCCAATTATAAATTTCAGCGATAATTTTTGACCAAATGATGGAATCAAAGACAAGACATAAAAATAAGTACTCATTTCATATACATTTTAAAAATAGCATGTTCAATTATTGTTCAATAATTGTTCACTAATTGTTCAACAATTGAAGACCCAAAGGGAATGAAATTTTATACTAAATAATACTAAAATATTTATTAAACTCTAAAAAAGTATTTTTTAACTTCGGGAAAATGAGCTCTGAAAATATGATGGGTGTAAACGCTGTATATCCTAAACCTATTGAACATACAGTGAACCACAAAAATAGTTGAAATCATAAGTTTTAAAAAGAGCGCACTTTTAAAATGGTTGTCAACATTTTGTCGTATTTTTCTCTGTTTGGGTGAAAATATCGATTTGTTGTAAAATACTCTAAATTTATATAAAATAAATTAGTCGACACTTTTTCTTTAAATCGTTTCATATTTTTAATGAATTTTAATAAAAATTAAATGTTTTTAAAATAAGTTTAATCGATGTATTCATAATCTAATGAAATGTTAACAAAAAGTCATTAATAAAATTGCAATACATATGCGGTCTATTGTTTGCTTGAAAAGGGTTGACACGATTTCAGGGTAAAAGTGGTGAGCGTTGAGATAATAGTGTGCACTGAAGGCAGGCTTTCATTGTTGTCCGGTTTTAGTCTTCGTTTCAACCATTTGTGAGTCGAGTATCGCCCGAATTAGTGGCACAACAAAGAAACTAACGCTTAACACATCCCGACTGTCCTTTCATTACATTTTTTAAATCCTCTTCTCATCGATAAACACATTGTTTTCCATCGATTTATCATATTTTCATTAAAATCAGGTATTTTTTGTTCATTAAATACCCAAAACTTTTGCCTTAAAATTAAGTGAAACCAAAAAAATGTTTGAATCGTTTCCTAAACTCTTCTCATTTCTCTTCTCTTTTGAAATTGATTTCAATATTTTATTATTTATCTCTTTTTAACGATAATTTCATTAATGAATGCATTTATTGTTATTTTCTTTGTCTACTTTTAAGGATCACTTCTTCGCTAAATATTTGTCGTTATATCGGTTTTTAACGAATTATATAATAAATTTTTGAATCGAATCCATTTGACAACAAATCTTCAGTTCTGACACTCATTGAAATCCTCGAATCTATTATAATATCAATTGAGTACAAAAATGCCGAACTCTTCATCTCCTGAAGCGAGTGATGGCAGTGAAGACAATTCATATAACAGTGACTCCAATACTAATCACAATAATAATAATAATAATAATAATTACGACAATAACAGCGACAGCGACGCCAAAGACTCAGACAATGATTCCGATGACGACAAGCCTTTGGTTAATAAATTAAACAATAGAAACGATGGATCAGATTCTGAGGAAAATGAAAACAATGGAAACGATTACGAAAGTGAATCCCATTCTCAAGAAAACAACGACAGTCGTAGCTCTCCATCCATTAAAAGGGAGAGATCTGACTCTGAAGGCGATAGCGATGACGAACCCCTCTCTAAGAAGTTAGCAAAACAGGTGAAGAAAGAAGTGAAGAGTGAATCCGATGACGACTATCCACCAAAAAAGTCGAAATCAAAAAATGATTCTAAAGTCAAAAAGGAAACCAAATCTAAAAAACGGAAAAAAGATTCCGATTATGAGAGCGAATACGACTCCGAAGAAGAATATGAATCAAAAAAATCTAAGAAAAAGAAGTCAAAGAGTTATTCGGACGACGACGACGACTATAAACAGTCTAAAAAGAAAAAGACTAAAAGCAATAAAGAAAAGGATAAGAAAAATGATTCCAAATCTAAGACTAAAGTGAAGAAAGAAGTGAATTCCAGTCCAGAAAAATCTCCGACAAAGAGAGTAAAGAAAGAAGAGAATGAGGAACACATATGGAAGTGGTGGGAAGAGGAGAAACCAGGAGAAGGTATCAAATGGAAGTCACTGTCTCATAGGGGACCGGTATTCCCCCCGGCATACGATCCATTGCCAAAAGGCGTTAAATTTTATTACAACGGAAAAGCTATGAAACTTCGGCCCGAATCTGAAGAAGTGGCCGGTTTTTACGCCCGAATGTTAGAACACGATTACGTCACTAAAGATGCGTTTAATAAAAATTTTTTCAAAGATTGGAAGAAAACAATGAGTGCCGAAGAGAGGGCCACAATCACTGATTTAAGTCTCTGTAATTTCAGAGAAATCGCTGAATACTATAAGGAACAGTCGGAGAAAAGAAAACAAATGACTAAAGAAGAAAAACAAGAAATCAAAAGACAAAACGAAAAAATGATCGAAGAATACGGTTATTGTGTTGTCGACGGACACAAACAAAAAATCGGTAACTTTAAGATCGAACCGCCCGGACTTTTCAGAGGTCGAGGAGAACATCCAAAAATGGGTAAACTTAAGAAACGTGTCAGACCTGAAGATGTTATTATAAATATTGGCAAAAAAGCTGAAGTGCCGGCACCACCTCCTGGACACAAATGGAGGGAAGTGCGTCATGATAACACAGTGACCTGGTTGGCATCTTGGTCTGAGAATATCATGAATAGTGTTAAGTACATTATGTTAAACCCTTCGTCCAAATTGAAATCAATAAAGGATTGGCAGAAATACGAAAAGGCCAGAGAACTGAAGAAATATGTCGACAAAATCAGAGAAGACTATCGCTGCGACTTTAAAGCCCGAGAAATGGTTAAACGTCAGCGCGCGGTCGCCCTTTACTTCATCGATAAATTAGCGCTCAGAGCCGGTAATGAAAAGGATGGCGACGAAACAGCAGATACTGTCGGCTGTTGTTCACTACGTGTTGAACACATTAAACTTCACGACGAGAAAAATGGAAAGGAATATGTCGTAGACTTTGACTTTTTGGGTAAAGACAGTATTCGTTACGAAAATTCAGTTTCCGTAGAAAAAAGGGTTTTTAAAAATTTGAAACATTTTATGGAAAACAAAAATCCTGGCGACGACCTCTTCGATCGTATCGATACGGCAGATCTCAACAGATACTTGAGTTCTCTTATGGAAGGCCTGACCGCTAAAGTTTTCAGGACTTATAACGCCTCGCAAACCCTTCAGCTACAACTCAATGAATTAACTAAACCAGGAATGACTGATCCCGAAAAGCTTTTGGCTTACAATAGAGCCAATCGAGCCGTTGCTGTTCTTTGTAACCATCAAAGAGCTGTTCCCAAAACATTTGACAAACAAATGGAGAATTTGGAGGTTAAAATAAAAGAGAAGAAGAAAACGGTTAAAGAGGCGAAGAAAGCCTATAAAGAGGCGAAGAAAAACAAAGAAACTGCTAATTCACAAAAACTTAAGAAAAGGGTGGATACTCTTGAGGATCAGCTCAAGAAATTGGAAGTTCAAAGGACTGATAAAGAAGAGAACAAACAAATAGCTCTTGGCACTTCCAAACTCAATTATTTAGATCCTCGAATAACAGTTGCATGGTTAGTTTGCCTTCTTTAACATTCTTTTGTTAACTCTTTGTTTTATTTCAGGTGTAAGAAATGGAACGTTAAGATCGAAAAAGTCTATAATAAGACACAAAGGGATAAATTCCGGTGGGCTATAGAAATGGCCGGACCCGAGTACCAGTTCTGACCAGATTTCGTCATATATTCCTTATATACAATATATTAGTTATAAAATTCATCATTTTTTCATTAATTTAAGAAAAAAAAACTTTTCATAGAATTTGTTTTTGTTTTCATCCGATTTAAGCATTTATTACGATATTATATACGTTTAACTGCTCTTAATATCATATAATCATCCATTTATTTACATTCAATTAATTGTATTCTAAATCTTATCTATTAATAGACTAATTATTGCAGTAATTTTTGTTACAATTTAATCAATTTTTTCTCAATTCTATTACCATTAAATGAATTAATTGTCATTTTTTCAATTCTATAGTTTTATAAATTTATTTTCGGGACCATTAAATATATATATATAAGCAGTTTATATAAAATATTACTCTTTTGGGAACCCTTTTGTAGACTTATTTTTCAACGCTTTTAGACTAAAACTATTCAAAATAACATTTGTTTTAAATACAAAATGTTTTCGTTTATTAGTAACTATTATTTATTGTAAGACTCATTCATTTCAAAATCTTAAGGTTTCGGCGAATAAAACAATTAATTGAAAAATAGATAAAATATTTTTGAAATGACAGACAAAACACTTATTTAAGACATAATCAATATTTGACGCAATTATACGAAATACTGGCTTTTAATTAGTTTGGAATTAATGGAGTCATCGACTGATGCCTAACGAATAACCGTTGACCACAAATCACTGATAACTAACCATTGATTAACCACTGGTGGTGTTAACCATGGTGCTTTCCTTCGTCAGCCGGTACGTGGGCATAGTATCCCCAGGGAGCATGACCATGCCATCCATGTCCCCCATGGCCTCCATGTGACGGACCTCGATATGTCTTGACACTGACATGACCATGGTGACCTCCTAACGAGAGGTTACAAATGGCCAAAACATATACCACTAAAACACTCTGAAAATAAAAAAGTTAGTGCTTTACAAAAGTTTGAGAAATTACCCAAAAAAGGGTCAAAAAACGCATTTCGAAAGTTTTACTCAAAACAAAATTTGTAAAAACTTTTCATTTTATGTCATTTATATATTAGTCTCAAATGTATGGAAAGAGAAGTATAAGACGTTTGTCAAGTTTTTTGACCAAATCATTGAATGACTGAATGCCAGTTTGCGATGGCTTTAACTCAATTATCAATTCATATAATAATTATTAGTTAACAACATTTGATTTCCTAAATCCTTGTTCATCTCTACCGACAAATTCAATTGAATTCCTCAATAAAGTGATACTCAAATTACTAACTGATTATAATTATAGTAATTATTCTGTAATTATTTGAAAACTTTTGATTTAAAGTAAACTTTCGATAATTATTTTGAAAAAAAACTTTCGGTCAAAAGGATTTCAATTAGTTTTACAATAAATTTAATCGATTTTCAGAATATATGAGAGATATTTCCTGTGATAACAATTAAAGACAATTAATGACAGAAATTCTTTTTGAAATTATTTGATCCCTTTTAGTGTTTTTAGAATTATTTTAGTAATTCATGTCTTCTAATAACGAGATGTTTTCCAATGAAAATAAAGGAATCACTTATTAAATCAAATATAAAGACTTTTTTTTGACAAATAGATCATTGACCAAGATAAATAAGATAAATATATCTAAATAATTGCGTTATTTTGTTTAAAACGAGTTAAAGTACTTTTAAACAACATATAAAATAAGTGATAATTTATTATTTGATTAACACTTATTGAGACCTAATTTTGATAATAAAATGACAAAAATCAGAGCCTTTGAGAACAAAATGATTAAATGAGTTATAATTTGTGGCAATAATTTTAATATAATTAATAGTCAGAAGTATTTGAATGACATTAAAATTAAGGCAAAGTTTAGACCAACTTTTTTTAAAGTGACTTAAAAAACAATTTAAAACTATTAAATGAAGTTTCATTGAACTCAGAATGGGTTTCATTCTGTGCTGTAGTAGTGCTGCAAAAGTACACAAAATTATTGGAAAAATAAATACAATTTTCCCTCAAATAAGTCGTTTGTATTTTAATAGTAATAAATATTTAATTAATGTTTGAATAGAAGTTAATAATTGTTTTGAAGGAAATAATGCAATAAATGAAGAAAAGATGTTTAAATCAGGTCTTATGCTGTTATCATCTGTTCCTCAATTGAATCGATTGAGTAATTACTTAAGAGCTGCCAATCAAACCATAACTAATACACTCTATATATCAATTGAACCGAATCTGTTGTCACCGAAGAATAAGAATGAAAAACATAAAACAGCGAAAGACTTAATCCGATTATTGCCTCAAATCTACGCCGAAGCGAACAGAAGTGCCCCATATCTGGACGTAAGAGTTCTTCACCACTCCTATTACCACAAGACATACAATGAATCCACAAATTTTCGCCGATGTCTTCAATTTACACCACAAATAGTGTTAACTAATGTTTCGAATTTCAGCGAAGATATTATCAGAAAATATTTGAGGACTGAATTTGATCTAAACGTTCAAAAAATTGAATCCATTCCTGAAAATGATATCGGATTTCATGAATCAGACATCAGTGGCAACAATAAAGTGTTTGATTACATTTGTTTGGGCGGAACCTTTGATAATCTCCATAACGGACACAAAGTACTAATCTCTTCGGCTCAACTCAGATGTAATAAATGTATTACAATTGGAGTCACCGATGAATCAATGATTAGAAATAAGAAGTTATGGCAACTGATTCAACCAATTGATGTCCGCATCGAAGAGTTGACTAAATTTGTCAAAGATGTCGATCCATTCATAGAGTATAATATTGTCCCAATAAGTGATCCGTTTGGACCCGCAATCGTTGATCCAAGTCTTGAGTGTATTGTCGTCAGTCGAGAAACTCTAAGAGGAGGACAAAAGATTAATGACATCAGAATTGATAAAAATATGAAAGTATTGGATATAATTGAAATCGAATTATTAAATGAATTTAATAAAAGCAGTGAATTCGAAGAGGAAAAGATTAGCTCTTCTTCTCTAAGAATGAGGAAATTGGGAACTGTTATGAAAAAACCCGAAGAAAAGCCAGATTTACCGAAAAGACCATATATTATAGGACTGACCGGTGGTATTGCGAGCGGCAAATCTTCCATCGCTGATAAGTTGCGATCTTTGGGCGCAGGAGTTATTAATTGTGATAATATGGCGCATCAAACGTATGCATCGCCCGAATCGCCCGCTTTTAAAGAAATCGTTGAATATTTCGGTCCTAATATTCTGTTGAATGACTCGACTATTGATCGCAAGAAATTGGGAGCCATTGTCTTCGAAAATAAAGAAAAACTCAATGCTTTAAATCAAATAATTTGGCCAAAAGTTGAAGTATTAATTCAACAAAAAATTAATGAAATGAAAGTCGAATACGAAGTGATAGTTCTGGAGATCGCTCTTTTACTTGAGGCCAATTGGGACCATAAAGTACATCAGGTTTGGGTCTCTATCATTGACGAACCCGAAGCCATCAAAAGAATGGAAAAACGCAATAATTTGAGTGAAGAAGAGGCCAGAAAACGGATCCGCTCACAAATGCTAAACGAAGAAAGAGTCCGAAAGGCTAATGTCGTGTTTTGCACTTTTTGGGAACACGAGTTCACTACAGCTCAGGTCAAGACTGCCTGGGATTCACTTCAATCCTATCTAAATAATTGAATTTTAATTTTATTTTTTAATAATTTTATTGAAAGGTTTAATGAATATAAGAGTTTATAAATTTGTTATCGATTTTACACTTTTTATCGAAATATTTGAGAAATGAATTTCAGGGAATTTGAGATAAAAGTCTCCTTAAATCAAAGGTCTTATCGACGGCCCCTTTTATTAGTATTCTTCGATTGGGAGGCATTTCTTTTATTTTTATCCTTCGATTTTTCATTTTTGGAATTTGCGGTGGAGTTAGTGTTTGGCATTAGTTTGAAAAAGGTGTCGATCCGGGTTTGGGATGTTTTGCCTTTTGCCTCTTTCACTCTTTTGATAGCATTCCTGACTCTATCATCACTAAACCCATTTTCAACGCACAGGAACTGAACGAGTGATTCTTCATCGATGTCTTTTTGTTTGAGGTCGGCTTCAGTTGTACTTCCCTTTAATACATTCGGTTCAACAAATAGTTTTCGTGCGCCGATAAAAAACCAGTTGTCCGGCACCGCATTCTTGGTCTTTTTGCCTTTAATTTTCTTTTTCAAATCTTTACTTTCAGTTGAATTTTGGGAATCATTTTGTGATTCTGTCTGACTCTCTGTAATATCCAGTTCTTCAGTGCTCTCATTATTAACTTCTTGTGTATCCATATCTTCATTTTTTTCTTTAATGGATTCATCCGTTTGACTGATGTCTGGATTATCGCCATTTTTTTCTTTAATGGATTCTTCCGTTTGACTGATGTCTGGATTATCGCCATTTTCTTCTTTAATGGATTCTTCCGTTTGACTGATGTCTGGGTTATCGCCATTTTCTTCTTTAATGGATTCTTCCGTTTGACTGAGGTCTGTATTATCACCAATTTCTTCGACGATAACTTCTTTACGGTCTCCATAATCGACTTCGACATCAATGAATTGTGTTATTCCGAATTTCTTCTCTAGAATTTGTTCAATACTTCCAAATTCTTTAATGAGTTCGAGTCCTTTCTTACCGCCGATGCCTTTAATACTATCGCAATAATCACATCCCATAAGAATTCCCAAATCAATGAACTGTTGTTGAGTGAGTTGTAGTGCAGACAACACTTTGTCTAAGAGATATTCCTTAACCTTTTCATTGTTAGAAGCGGTCAAATTGCGTACGAGTCGGGGCGAACCAAAGGTCAAGCCATCCATGTCTTCTGTGGCGGTCGCATATACCAAACCTTCTTTGCAAAGCTGTGCGCACTGGGCCTCGGCTTCAGAGGGAGCGGTTATTACCGGAAGTCCCATCAGTTCTAATAATTTCTTGCAGTCATTGTTATGCTGTCGAGTGACCCGAACCACTCTTTTATTAAATTTAGTAATATTTTGGACGTCCTGTTCTTCTAAGGCTTCGGCCAATTTATTTTCCGCTTCTTTTCGTCGTTCGGCTCTTTTAGACAATTCCCCACATTTTAGTTGAGGCGCTTTTCCGTCGAAGACATAAATTGGTTTAATCCCTAATTCTAATAATTTTATGGTTCGATAAAAGAGTCCAATCAAATGACTGGTAGTCTCTCCCGACTCGTTTGTCATCAATTGTTCCCTATTTCTGATGGCAATCAGGAACTGATAGATACTCATTGAAGCGTCGATTGCTATCCGCCGTCCGAACAGAGACTTCAACTCAATCTCACGGATGGCTTCCGGAGCCATATCTGCGATGAGACGCGACAGACCTAATATTCCCATCACTTCTTCTTCTAATTAAATAACAATTTATTTTATTTAATA
>JAQIXI010002357.1:0-10532 GCA_034700165.1 Galumnidae sp. Gr-Ori-00277
CTGAGAATAAAAAACGACCTAGAGCAAAACTTTTAATATTTAGAAAACTATTTTTTTCATATTCCTTAATTAATTGCACCAATAAATGTTTTACAAACAAAAAAATTTATTGTAATAAATATTTTGTCAAGTTCCGCCAACACCTTTAATTTTTATTAAATAAAGAATTTCCATTTTGGAGAATTTATTAAAAACAAAATTACCTTGCCTTAACATTTTTGTTCTGATAACTCTTTCTATAAAAGTTATAAAACATAAGTAAGAACAAAATAGGCTGAGGGTAAAACGGATGAGCAAAGTCATCTGGATAACCATTATTTAGGAACACGAAAAATATCGCATAAATGCCCAATAAAACAAACTGACCAAGTTGTAATATTGTAATATACTTTTTCCACCACAAATACTTTTGTACGGCCGGTCCCATAGAGGACAGGGCGTAATAGCCGTACATCAATGAATGGATAAATGTGTTCATAAGAAGGAAAAGTCTCATTGCAGGTATCATTCCATTAAGTTTTACAGTAATCCAACCAAGAATAGGGACAACACTGTGATGATAGATATGTAATAAAGTGATCTGGGACTGTTTCTTACGCAATGCAAAGAAAACAGTATCTAGCAAATCAATTAGCCTGGTCAAAAAGATATACCAACCTATTTTGATGATTAAATTTTTAAATATTATTGAATAATAATATAATTTATATTTTAATAAATCACCAAGGTTTAAAAGCCACATGGTATGTGAACTGGTATCTTCTCTGGTGGGGAATTTAAAGTCGAAAAATATTCTTCCATAATCAATGTTAGCAAGGCAAATGCAGAAGAAATAAAAGTTTGCTATAACCATAAAACAATTATAAGCAAGGATGGTTTTCTTTAATTGAAAGGGAGGCCTAAGTTTTATATGAAAACATAAATTAATGAACTTGGTATTTAGGAATTAAATAAAACTACCTTTTCTTCATAAATTTAGGCAAAACGACCAGGGTTAGCAGTAAATAAATTGCCATGCTTAATAAAATACGCCAAATGCCACCAGAATATAGGGGCCAATCATTCACTCTGGGATCACCTTTCTCATTCCAATATTTGTCTGACAAAAAATTCATGATTTCTTTAAACGAATACATTTTATAATAATGAATTGAATGTACTAGAACATTAAAAATGAAAGGGTTATAAGTACATTATACTTTTAAGAAAGACATTAACTCATTAAAATACAAAAAAATTTCAATGTGATCCGGGTGATATTTCCAACTATATTTTATTGCTCAAATAACATTTGAGAAATTATCCAAAAACTCATAATCAGGGGAAAATTCATTTTTAATTATTCCTTACAACTAACTGCTTCATTATCAAGGACAAATTACGAAACTATAATAACTTGTATAAATCTGTAAAATTATTAAATGAATATTTTTAGAAATGTCTAACTTTTAAGATAAGTTTTTGATAATTTTGCTCGTTAGAAAGTTGGCAAGGTAATTTGGAATATAAATAATTCATTAACTGAAACAATTTATATCATTTAATAAAAAAATTAATTCAATGAAAATATTAAATATTGTTTTTATTTGAAATATAAACTGTAATTATTAACTATAAGCACTTTTTCTTGTATAAAATGCTAGGAGCATTATTATAATTGGAGAAAACGTCAAGTGAACATTTTTTTAAAGGTTTAACTCAATAAGCTAGAAATCATCAAGAGCACTTTAAAATTTATAAAAACATCAATTTAGAAAATTATCAAGAATTAATAATTATAGAATTTCATTTTGGACTTTGTATTTATTTAATAGCAAGATACAATATAACATAAAGTGATTAAATAAAAATTTACATTTTATCTAGATGAGTTTAGTATAAAGTATTTAATATTAATTAAATAATTGAAAAAATTACCAATGAGAAAAGTAGGTTTCGAAAAATAGATTAAAGCAAAATTACCTTGTTTTAATATTGCTTTTCAGGTAACTCTTTCTATAAAAGTTGTAAAACATAAAAAAGAAAAAAATTGGCTGAGGGTAAAACGGATAAAGTAATACATTTGGATAACCATCTTGCAGAAACATCGCAAATATAGCATAAATGCCCAATATAACAAACTGACCAAGTTGTAATATTGTGATATACTTTTTCCACCACAAATACTTTTGTACGGTCGGACCCATAGAGGACAGGGCGTAATAGCCGTACATCAATGAATGGATAAATGTGTTCATCAAAAGGAAAAGTCTGGCCCCGGGTATCATTAAGTTTATTTTCGTACAAATCCAACCCAGAATAGGAACAATAGTGTGATGATAGAGATGCAGTAAAGTGACCTGGCTCTGTTTCTTTCTCAATACAAAGAAAACAGTGTCTAATAGATCAATTAATCTCGTAATAAAAATGTACCAGCCTATTTTGTCAAGATTATAATTTGCTGGAAAAATTTATTTTTAATTTACCAATCTCCATAATTATCATGGTCTTTTCACTCTTATCATCTCTGGAGGGATATTTAAAGTCCAAGAATATTCTTCCGTTGTCAATATTAGCAAGGATAAAACAGAAAAAATAAAGATTGGCAGTGACCATGAAACAATTATAAACCATAATTGTTTTCTTCAGAACAAATGGGGGCCTAAAATTTACCATGGTAGTCAAAATTGGATTATAAACAATGAAGTTAAATATAAATGTGCTTGATAAATTTTTTAAAATAAATAAATACCTATTTTTCATATAATACGGTATAACCTCCTTGGTCAGGAATAAATATATGATCATCAAGATCAATATTTTCAAAATACCACCGGAAAATAGTGGCCAATCCTTAACTCTTGGATCACCAAGTTCATTCCAATATTCATCAGAAAGAATGTTCATCATAAAATTGAACACGAACATTTTATAACAAATAATAAATTTTGCCTTTGAGATTACCTAAACTTGAGCTAGATAAATTTGTTTTTATTTATATATAACTTTTACAAGGTGATTTGTCAAAAGGTTGTCAAAACAAATCAAATTAAACATGGTAATTTTGATTGAAATCCAATAATTAATTATATTTTTCTCTTAAATTTAAAATTGATTTAATACCTATTTTGATGTAATTTATCATGCTAAAATTAATTGAATTTAATTCAAATCAATCATGATGTGCAAGCTTATTTTTCATAGTGTTACTTTTACATTACACTTTTTAGTTTCAAAATATTGATCTTGGTTATTATTTAAAATTATTTCCTTGCTTTATGTTTACAAAATCTAGCAAGAATCGTTAATTGGAGGGAATTTTGCTTGCTCATTCCCACGGATTGTTAATTATAAGTTAAGATATTAATAAATTGCAAGATAATACTAATTTCTTTCCTTATAAGCAAAGTTCAGGAATAATAGAGAACACAAGAAAAATGCAAAACACAGCACAATATTCTGTGCAATATTTGTCTCTCAATTCATGAATTTCTTTATATAAAACATAAATAAAATGTTATTTAATTTTTTTTTGTTTTTCGTTTCAGATTTTATGCAAAACAATTCACAAAATAATATATTTTATTATTATTTTTATTGTCTATAATTCCGCCAAAAAAAGTATATAAAAGTAAAACATATATAAAAATATATGAACAGCACTCACCAGATGCTGAGTTGGCAGTGGTTGTGCTCGGATTATAGGGCACATAAATATTTAAATAGAGACAGTCCTCGCTCTGGTTTCGCACGAAAGGCATTATTCGCCGCAAATATTCGATCCGAGAGTAGGACAGTGTCTTTGACGCCTCTGTAAAGTTACCGATATCTGGCAATGGCTGTGGACATACCGGTGCGAACTGTCTGGCGGGACGGACACCGCGCCAGTGGGAGGGCGTCACCGGAGGCATAAATCTACGGCTCTGTACGGGTGGCGAAGCGTACGGCACACCGTAGTAGGCCTCCACTGGTGTTAGTGGTGACGAACCTCCCATACGTTTATCGGTGTCTTTGCCCTGACCTGTGCTGTCACGTGACAGCGGTATAATCACACCTCTAAGTGTTCCGAATTTTGTGTTGAACTGACGCGGACTGTCCCTAACGTCCGGATGCTGTCCGTCATAAGCGCTCAACACATGAACTAATGTCACAATAATTATAAACACTTTAGAAATGAGTGAAATGTTAAACATTTTCATCATTTCTAAGAACTGATCCAAAGAAGAAGAAGAAGAAGTGTTTCAGTAAAAAGAATTGTTAAACAAATATTTGTTTATCTCTTTATCTTTGACTCAATTGAAGTGATTTTCACAAAAAAAGAAAAACTAATATTAAAATCAATTTATTTATACATAATTTTATACCGTTTTATGAAAAACAATTGACTTTTAATACTCCGAATATTGTATACAATTTTTACACTTAATTTACACAAAAATTAACGCAAAAATCCATAATTTTCTCATCAAAAAATGTCTTATAATTACTTAACTTCTGGTCTAATATCCAATTCATTAAATTTTCAGCTCTTTTTCACATTAATTTCATAAAACAATTAATACAAATGAATAGTAAATTAAAGTTATTACCAAAAAACACAACTGTTCACCAAATAATATAAGAATGATAAATTCACCAAGATAATTACAGTTAGTTAAACACTTGAAATTTATCAAGCTAATGTCTCACTAATATCCAGTTCTTTTTCTTAGTTCATAAATAACTGGCCATTGATTTAAAGCCATTCAAAACTTGTAGTGAATATCAATTGTTAGCAAAACATAACGCGATTGAGATGTAGTCTAAAAGTGTAGTGAAGTGGAGAAGTGAAGTCTCTGCTGTTTCGGCACAGAATAACAATATTACAGCACAAGAGATGAGCACAGAATACAGCGTTTAAGCCAAATGCTCACAACTCTTAGTCTGTGAACTGCCGACTATTCCTCACAAAAGCGATCGCAAACCGAAGTGACGCCAAAATTTTATGAGTTGCGTAGTTGTCGGCTCATCGGCAAAAGGATCCCTTTCCTATGAGCGAGCAAAAAGGCCAGAGCTTTGCTGTTCTGATCAGAGCTAAAGAATATTCTCTAACCGTATAAATACTGTATTATATGAGAATGAATTGAACAAACATTTCATTTGAAGGCAGAGAATATACTCTAGCATTAAGCTGTGCATACAGTCAGCCCAGTGTTCACCCATTCCTTCATATTTTATTCTAAACTCATCGAAAAATATCAGACAATTGACATGAAATTTCTCTGAGAAAAGAGTTGTCAGAAAATAAAATTAATTATTAAGTGAATGACATTTTTCCTTATTTTAACTCCAATTTCGATCCTCTTCTATGTCTGTCCTCTGGTTTAAGAACTCTGAAGAAGTGCTACACAAACTTATTCTGTGTTCTGTTAAGAGCTGTGCTCTATCTTCGAACCAAAATTTTCATTTATATTTAATTAAATTCTATTTTTAATAAGTATTACAAACTTTTTTTGCCTCAAGTTTTCAACGATATTTATCTAAGGATTGAGAATTAGAAAGGTCAAATATATTCTAGCACAAAACAAACAAGTACTTATATAACCATAACATTCTAACTTTATATAAAAGTTTTCTATACTATAATTATTATTTATTGATTTTCACTAATATTAGTAATATATAAATTATTTATATATTTATATTATTATAACTATTATATATAGATGTATATATTGGTATATATCATTCCCAAATTAAAAATTGAGCAAGTTAAAAAATGTGCAAATTAATTTTTAAAATGTAGAAGTGTTTTATAGAACTAAATTAAAAACTGTATACGAATTGAAAATTTTTTTTCATAAAATAGCTAATTATTAAAATAAATAAAATTAACTTGTTAAAAATGAAAAAATTTAAAATAGTATATAGAACAATTGAATAATAACTCTGAATAATAAAAATCTCTAAGTGTTTTAAAAATTAACAAATATAATGACAACTTTTACTCAGAGTTAAAAATTTACAGCTTTTAATATATTAAATATATAATTTACTATAAATTGATAAAGTGCATTTTTAAGCTTATCTAGCAAACATTTTATTAAATTAAAAATAAATTTATTTAGAACCAAAAGTGTTTTTTATCTAAACTAAATGAATAATTATAGTAATTTATTTGACTTTGTTGATTTATATACTGAATTTATATCTGGATTATAAACCAAGATGAAAACTTCATTTGAATGATCAACAGAAAGCACCTTACAAATAAGCTTGCAAGAATCACTCAAATAGAAATGAAAGCATTTATTTTAATCATTAAAATTTAATGAATAGAATTTTATCTCAGATTTGAAAGGCTTAACAAAATTCAATAAAATGATTAAAATCTTAATTAGAAACCATTGAATCATTTATATAACAGTTAATTATAAAATGGTTATCAAAATTAACTAATATAAAATTAAAAAAGCTCCCTAGTTTCAAATCCTAGTTACCTAGTTACAAATCATAGTTTAAAAAACTGTAAATTCTTAACTCTGAGAAAAAGTAGTTCTTATATTTGTTTAGTTTATTCATATCTACGGTTTGCGACCAGATATGCCTCTTAAATATTTAACCATAATAATTTCGCAAATTTCCGATTCATTAAACAAGCATATTATTTTAATAATTAAAATAAAAATTAAATATTTGCTTATTTCTAATTTTAGATTCATATTTTTAAAAACTGTAAAATTTTAATTATAAGTAAAAGTTGTTTTTATATTTGTTTATTTTTTACATATTTATGGAGTTAGACCAATTGTGAATTTTTTAAAACTAAAATACTTTTTAATTTGGGATTATTAAAAAATTAACTAGCTATATTTTTAATATTTAGAATAAAAATAAAATAATTGCAAGTTTCAAATTAAAGTTAAAATTTATATTTTTAAAAACTGTAAAATTTTAACTCTCAATAAAAGTTGTTATTATATTTGTTTATTGAATAGATAATAATGGAGATTGCCCCATACCACGATCCTTACTTGTTCATTTTATAATTTTTGAATTATTTAATAATTATCTAGTTCTTCTTATTTTTTTTAATAATTAAATATTTTATTGAGAATTAATATTCAATTCAAATACAGTTTTCAATTTAGTCCTATAAAACAATTCTATGAAAATTCATTTGTTTTAAAACAAAATCAATTGCTTTGCATTTCATATAATTAAGTGAACCCAAACTCTTATATTTCGATCGATATTTTATGTTTAGTTGAGTTAATATTTTACTTCAAAATATAACTTCAATTTCCGACTGAAATGACTGCACAAAAAAACGCCTTAAAAACAGTACTTCAAAGAAAAAAATATACCAAATTTACTGTTAATTTACAGTTTGAAAAATCACCTCAAAAAATTACCTGGATCAATAAACCTGGACTATTTATGGCTTTAGCCTAATGGACATAGCTTACATATGTGAGCACAGCATAATTCAATATACACTTAATAATAATGTTGCTATGAGTGAGCCTTTAATGAGAAGTTTTGCCGTTTAATTATAATTTGGGTAAAAACCTCTTCATTTAAAGAGGAAATACAGTGGCACTGGTATGTCATTAATTGCAAGGATAGAGGGATAGACATGTATACACTTAACGTGATTATATGAAATGATTTTTATTTGGCGGTCCTCTCATAAGCCATACATTTCATTGCAATTGATGTGTAAATCATCTCAAATGGATATTTAATTAAATGTTATTCACAAAACAACAGTGAAATACATTTATGTCGTGAAAACATTGAATAATAGGAAAGCCATGACTTTAGGGCTCAACGACACTAAACTATTAATTGCTTCGGTTTAGACATATCCCAACGAAAACTTTACAAAACACTCAATTCTGTGTCAATTAATCTTAATTCTCGACTAAAAACATAGAATAATGAGAAACAAAATTTTATTATTTTAAAATCGTTTCAAACTACAGACAAACCTCTTTTTATTATACATTCGTATGTATGTGTATGCGGGTGCGTGTGTGTGTGTGTGAGAGAGAGAGAGAGAGAGAGAGAGAGAGAGAGAGAGAGAGAGAGAGAGAATAAAAAGTTATTAAAATATTACATTTGAACTATAGTTTGACTATAGTTTGCGTTAAAGTAAAGGATTTTTGTATAAAACAATAATAAATTTTGTTGTTTTGCATACATTTCTTATCAGACGTGGAAAACATTGAAGACTATTCTCTTAAGAGTTCACTCATTCTTTCATTTCTTTTGTTGAGATTTTTGTTCCGCAAAAGGAATTCACTTTCAATAAAAACTTATATTCTTTAGGAAAAGAATTCACAGAATTGTCGTCAAAAACAATAGTTTTTAAATTGTTTCTGAATATTTTGAGAAATTCAATTCAACAAGTTCAAATGTGAGTGATAGTGTTTGCTAGACTTCAACAAGCTGACAATAGTCAAGGTAAAAAGACAATTCATTGAAAATGATCTTGCTAAAAATAGACATTAAATATATTCTATTGTTTGATATGACTAATAGTTAAAAGAGTAAAAATCCTTCAAAAAAAAGAAAAGTAAAGGATACAAACGAACAGCACATTTACAGCGAGTAAATTATATGCCATTAATAATATCTATAATCTATTGTAAACTCAAATTCACTGATTATTTTCAAAATTCATTTAATGTATGCCTTTTAATAGGAGTTCTTTTTTCAGCTCTTTTTTACGGCTCATTTAATTTTATCATAGAATACATTGGAATACAAAGAGAAAGATAGTATTACTTCAGTTTTTGAAATTCATATTTCACTTATAAATACATTGAAATAATGACAGAAATATAGAGAAATGAGTATTTGTTTTCACTTTTCTTTTTCTCTTTATTTTTCTGTGAAATATATATTCCTTTTCTTCAAATAAATATTTATTTATTTATTTTAAGAGAAAAAAATATATCCAAACTATTATTTGTCTTCTCTTTTGTTCTTCTTTTTTGATATAAATTTATAATCTTGGTATAAAAATATTTTTGTATTTTTGCTAGTTTATCATCACTTGCAAGTGAATCATATCAGGGATGAGTGCAATGAACTCAACAACAATTTTAGAGAATTATTTGAATTTATATACATTTTTGATAAAATTGAAACTAAATTTACCATTTTATTACCTTTCACGTTCAATGTGTTTTCAAACCTATTTGCATCAGGGATCTTACATTTTAAATTATTCAAGGTAAACATAACAAATATAAAATTTTTCGTTAATAATTCAATATTTGATCATGGTAGCTTTAATAAATAAGTATAGCTACTGGTCAATTTTAAATAAATGATCAAGTTTAAATCGAATTTCAAATGAGCAAGATAAACTCTAATAAATATTTGACTAAACCTGTAAAAATGCTACACAACAAAGGGAACATGAAAATTCAGTGAAATGTCCCTGCTAATATTTGACTTAACCAATCATTAAATTGATTTTAATGGAGCAGAAAAATTAACTTGCGCAAACAACGGCAATATTTATGCTCAAACATAATGACCCTTAAAAATGAGCCAACAATTGAAAAATCCCTTCAAAAACATCTTTTCTTTGAGAACAGAATAAGAAAAGTACTTTTCTTACGGACCATTAGATTCTTCTATTAATTTTAAGTACATTTTCTGATTGTTTTTAACTCTTTTCAAAATAAGAGAAACTCTTTGTATTTATCAGTGATGTGCAAGAATTCTCATTAAACACAAATTATTATGGCTAGGTAAAATTCTAAATATTACCTAAATAACCTTTACTAGATCATAATTAGTTAATTAAATAAATTTCTAATAAAATAAATTATTCATTAATAAACTTATGTGGAATTATTTAAATGATCTTGATCATCTTTGATTTTATAATATAAGTCTATTTTGAAGTTCAATTACATAAATTGACTTTAAGTCTCCTTGGTAAGATTTACGAATCAATTTCACGAAAAATTAATTTAGCTCTTAAAATATTAAAATAATCTAGCAAACCTATCAGGATATGGAATATTTAGTTTGACTAAACGAGCAAGATAAATTTAATTCAATTATTCGAGTAAATATACTTAAAATAATCAAATATGGAACATATTTCAACCAGGATACTTTAGTCTGATACATAATAATAAATTTGAAGCTTGCTCAAATAAATATAAATCAAAAATTTAAGCAAAATATTAAATTTTTATACAAAATCCCTGAAAATCCAATGAATATAATCTTGCAATGAATCAAATGTTTAATTAAAATGCTATGAAAATTCAAGAGTTATCGGAAACAGTTTTTTATTAGTATTGTGTTAAATGATTTATTAAATTATCCGTTAAATAAAAAAATACTATTCAAACAAATGTCTCAATAGATTTATACGAATATATTCACATATATTCTAAGCATTGAATGAATAAATAAAAAGCGTTGACTAATAATAAATTAAATCAAAATATGATAATAAACTTAACTACGAGTTAGCTATCAATTTGTTTTATGACTCTTTCAATGGTTTCCGCTGTGTGTGTGTGTGTGTGTGTGTGTGT
>JAQIXI010002358.1:0-10529 GCA_034700165.1 Galumnidae sp. Gr-Ori-00277
CAAGCACAAAGAAGAAAACCTGAATTGGAAAGAGAAGCCCCGCGTTGGGATCCATTCATCCACGAAAGAAGTACTGCCTTGAGTTTAAGGGATGGTACGCCACCAATTGCTTCATCCACTCCTTCCGGACCACAAACCTCCGCTCAATTTATATCCGATTCCTCAAGAAGTGAAACACAGACAGAAGAGAAAACAATTCATCTCGAAATAGATATGACTTTAAAACCGAAATAAATTCTTAATTTTCTTTATTATGTGATTAATATTATTATCAATAAATTGAAATTTAGTTAAAATTTAATGTTTGGATTTCTATTGTATTTAAACATCGAATTAAAATTATTGTTATCATTAGTTCACAATTCAATTCAGGGGAAATATATTGTAAATCACATATAAAACAATGAAAATCATCTGCTATTGAAAACACAAACTTTTAAATTAGAAGTTCTAATCATTTTTACGATAATAAAAATCACTTTTAGTACTGAAACTGAAAGAAATCATAAACACTGAACTCTTACCATAAAGAAGTTACGAATGAAATGTTTGAATGAATGGCCAAATATAATGAGCATACATTTGGAAGCGATAAATAATACTGTTTTCATAAAGAAATTATTTTTAATTAATGTTAAAATTGAAATTTATTTCCATTTTAAATAAAAGTGATTTTCATTATCATTGAAGTGATTCCTATTATAGTTGCGGGCATTTAAAGTGATTTTCATTGTTTTACACCTAATTTATAATATATTTTCCCTTAAATATTGAATCTCTTTTCAAACGAATAGAATTCATGAAATGAATATATTTTATATAATTATATTATCTATCAATGATTGCAAATCACTCAAAAAATATATTGTTTTTGAGTCAAGGTTTCTAAAAAAAACTAAAAATATGAACTTGGTATTTTTACATATACCACTTTTTCATTGGACTTTATTTAATAATACCATTCTATAAGTTTATTCAAAATACTATTCTCTTAAACTATTTTTATTTAATCAAAAGTTAAGAAAAGAAATTATGACATAAAAGAAAATTCAATAGATTTCAATCATTTCCTTATAGTTTTCGTTGATTTTTGATTCGATATCTTTTTTTTATTTTTTTGTCGACATTTGAAGAATAAATAATATAACAAAGAATTGCAAAACTCAAAACCTATTGACTAAAGTTTTAATCACTAAACAAACAAAAGGGGAATTCCTTTCTTTAGAAAGTTTTAAAAATTTAATTAAAATTACATTTAAGAAATCTTTTCATTAGATAAGAAGCTAGATAAATTTATTTTTGTAATTATTTGTAATTAAAAATTCTGATTAAAAACTGATAAATAAATTTCTGAATTAATAATTCATTTAATTCTTGAGTCCACAGTATTTAATCAAATGCTATGATTACTGAAAAATAATTATTTATTATAAGATAAAAATTATACCATTGAATTTATCTAAACAAATGATCTTGGTAATCAATATTTTATCCAATCTTCTTATAATTCAATTAATATTTGAATTCATTTTCACATTTATTTCACAAAAAAATATATTAAATAAAATATACGTCAAAAACTGCAAAAAATAATGATTTCAATAATATTTTTTTTTATTTTCTATATTTACAAATGGATTACATTAACACAGAATTACAATAAATTATATTTTGAAGTAAATTCTGTTCAAACAAATAACTGATAATTCGTAAAAAAATGATATAAATATTTTTCAAGATCACTTTAACATTTGAACAAATTAACTAAAATATCCAATAATATTATTGACAAGTTTTGATAGATCATTTGGAAAAAATATGATAAGAACATGGATTTTATGAGCAAATAATAAGTATTTACATTAAAAATATAACTGTAAGTCATTTGTCATTTCCCTAATCTGAGCCTTAAATCCCTCAATAAATTGAGTGAATTTCACAATAAATAGGAAAATAATAAAAAATAAATCATTTAATTAAGACTTTCTCAACACTTGACTCAATTCATAAAATAAAATTCTTTTCAAATCTTTACAATTTATAAAGTGTTTGGCAATAAGTATGTGTGAAAAGAGGCGGAACACGTCCTCCCTCTCCCTCTCTCACTTCACATTTATCTCTCAATTATTCTAGACTTCAAGGGAACAGAAGTTTCCATTTCTTATATTTATTTTATGAAAAGAGAAATAATTTTCTCATTAAATAAATATTTGCTTTTCAACACATTTCTGCGAAATACAACATTCAAACTAACTCTCACTCATCGGAATCACGTCTTTTTCAAGTAGTTGTTTATCAAGTTATTTGAGTAAAGGTATATTAAAAATTTGAGCTCAAATGAAGACACATTTCATTGTAATGGAAATTAACAAACTTTTAACTTTACTTTTAAACCTCTTTTTTTATAAACAATATTTCAATAAATCATTGAATTCATAGAAACAACTATTAATTGGCATTACTTTTGACTTTTGATACCCTTTTAAGTCAATAAACCTTAAAATATAACTTCGACTCAACAGTGGATTAAAATTTGTTACTATAATAACAATTATAATAATATGTACAATGAATTGGTCAAATGATCATGATGAAAACAAATCAATTGATAAATCAATTGATCAAGAACTTAAGAACTGTTTGAAAATATAAACAATTAAGTTTTAATTATCATCAAAAACATCGATTCATATTCTTTTAATAACTTTTTAATAACAAATTAAATAAAAAAAATTTAATTAAAAAAATTAAATTTCCGTTAAATATATGAGAAATAAATGAATTGAATTTCGGTATTAAACCGAAATTCTTGTGTCAAATGAAGTGTCGTTTGTGTTGATTGGATTGACTGCAAAGTGTTTTTTCCTCTGATGTTGTAATAGTGAGGTCTTCCAAACTGAAACGAAATCACATCCGGGATAATCGCATTTGTGTTTCTTATCGCCGGTGTGTTTATACATATGGCGTCTCAAATCACGTAAAAAGTGTGGGGTATAACCGCAGTCAGGCCACGGGCACCGATATCGGCCCACACCTGAATATCGGGTTCTCTTGTATTCTTCTGTAGACTTTAAATGTTGGCTGACTTTTGTCGGATCATTTATTTGAGTAAAGGTCGGGCGGTTCAGTGCTGGCGGAGGAGTCGTCTGTTTAGCGGTCAGTCTTTCGTAAAGAACTGTTTGATATATGAGAGGATTCCTCTCAACTCTATCACTGTTTTGAATATTAGTCAGTGCAGTGATTGAGTTAAGTGTCGTGTTGTGGGTCTCTCGAATCATGAGTTGTGTTTTATTACTCAAATTAACCGCTTCGGCGGAGTTCTCGATATCTAATCGAGTCATCTCTTCTTCTTCTTCGACGACAATGAGTTCCGCCTCTTCTTTTTCTCTGTCAAATTCGGGTTCAGTCTTGAGAATGTGTTTCTTCATATGATTGTCGAGTTCTTCTTTGCTGAGAAGTCTTGTGCTGCAGAACTCACACGAATAGATTGACTTTCGGATGTGATTCCTTCGGTGATGATTGAGAATATCTTCGTTGACGAACACTCGATTACAATTAGGCCAATCGCAGATAAGTCGACTATCTTTTCGAGACTCGTAGAGCACAAGTGGTGCCGATTCATCCATCGATGACTCGTCTAATGGCGGACTTCTCGACTTATTTAAGTCTTGATTTATATAACAATTGTTTTCATTGTTAATACCATTTGGTTTGTCGTCGACTCTAATCGGGCTTTGATTCGACCGCTCACTGAAATCTGATCGGAAACCAGAATCGGTGGTCGAATTGGAGTCCATACTTATTGAGGCAGTTCTCACGACTGGCGAATGGTTTTGGTTATAACCACTCAAATCCATTTTATTGAGTGATGTCTCGGGTCCGGGACTTTGAACGCTGTGTACGCTTTGAACCGGCGATATGACACCCGTTGAACTTCTTGAAGAAAGAGTGTCGTCTTCATAGTCCTGTTTGTTTGTGAGCATAAGTTTGTCGTACTGTTCCTGCCATACTTTCAGTTCAATTTCGGCCTCCTGTGCCACTCGTCTCAGCGGTCCATTCATATGTTCATTGCAAACACAGGACTTATTTTTGTCGATTATCTGCAACGCATTGAACCCTTTACTGGAGGAACGGCGGATGTTCTCTAAGATGCAGTTGAATCGCGAAAATGTAGTCAACTCTGACTTTAATTTTTCATTTTCTGCCTCCAAATTGTTTAAATAAATCTCTACTTCTCTTAACGGAAGATAAAGTAGTTTTGAATTAAGCGGTGGATTACTCGTCATTTTTTTCACTTTATTATTCTGTTCTCACTCTTAGAGTTTATTCCACTCAAAAGAGTTATATAGCGATAAGTTTTACTTTAAAACCCTTTTTATTAGAGTATAATCGCCGACGAAATTATTATTTCAATTTTGGGTTGAATTCTAACAAAAATAAAAAATGATAAATTAATAACCTTGGTCGAAATTGCATTAAAGAAATAGGAACAGTTAACTTTATGATACATTGAAATTTCTCATTATTAGGAAATATAAAAGGCGATATATAAAAGGCTTATCAAGGTAATCATTAAGAATGATTATGAGAATTGCGAAAGAACAATTTGATTTTAACTAGATTAAATACTTCTTATTGGATTAGAATTAGTTTTATTACTTAAACCTAATATTATTTGAGAAAACACTAAAAGCTTAGAAAAGTTAAAGGATTAGATAAAAAGCTAATTGAATTCTTATGAGTAAAATCAGTTCATTGAAATTCATTGACAAAAAAATTGTGAAATCAATTCACAGATTTTGAAATATCAATGGATTAGAAAAAAGTTTATGTTTGGACTCAATTCCACTAAAAAGAGAGACCTATTTCTCAAAAAAAATTAATTAATCCGAAGGAAAATCTTATTCTTATTTCTAATTAGTTTTCATTAGTTTTTTATATAAAAGTTTTTGTTTTATAGACATTAAACCAAAAAAAAAAAAATATAATGTTTTGATAGAAATTATGAGAAATAAGTTTTTAAAAAGTTTTAAGACTTGACTTACATTTGATTCGACCCACGATTTAGAAGATATCGGTTTTTCACTTGTTTTGCACTTTAGGTTAAAGTTTATATAATTTGTAGGTTTTGTTTGATTTTGAAGACAAGTGTCAAACAAACAAACATTGAATACAATTCATAATAAAAGAATTGAACTTTTATTTGACCGCCAATTGATTTGAGGGCAGATATATATTTGAGAGAATAGTTGATCCACAGAACAACTTAATTGTCGGTATATTTAACTTTTATTTAAAGGTTTGGATCTGTTTTAGACCAAATCACTGATTAAAATAACAACAAAACAGTCGGAGAGAGTTTTAGTTCAAATGTTTTGCAGACGAGATGTAAGTATTGTGCAAAAAATAGTTTCAATAGAATACGAGAAGGAAATACCAAGGTAACAAGGTTTATTACACCTTGCCTTTGCGCTACACACACAGTGGCGTAGTACACTTAGTCCACGCCCAGAGCACGAGTCATTTTTTTTGACAATTTTCTATACTAATATATTGTAGGAATGTACTAGCTCACAATTGTACCTTCAAATTTGAGAAATACTAGAATGGATTGTGCTGGATAAGTCACTGCCACGTGCTTACATCACCATTGCGTAACGTGAAAGACAAGGACGATGTGAAAAGGGAACTGCCTACCACACGTTTCTGTTTTTTGCGCACTATTGCATTCTTAGGCTAAGATCAGGTCTCTCTGATTCTGTTCACTATATAGTAGTATAAAACTCGTGTTTTCTGTTCTGTTTATCTCGAAATCGACTCAAAATAAAATGTTTTGCCATTAGATATGAAACCACAGAGTTGTGCAAATACTGAGCCTGTGCTCAGATTTTGAGACAACCTTGTTCACTATCTACAACAGTATATTCTGTGCCATTAAAAGAACATACATATACCAATGCAAAGGCAGAGGAAATTTGTTGCGCAACTAATCTATACACGCAAAGTACCGTCTAATCACATAATACTGAACACAAATTAAATGTTTTTCTCAAATAATACAACGAAACCATTGCTTTGAAAACTCGGAATTGTTTTTAATTAATCCCTTTTTGTTTAGACATTTAGATGTCTTCATTGATTTCACTCAGAATTAGACCTTTTGTTACTTATTTTGAGTTAAAAATAAAAATGAGTCGATCTTAAAACGAAAAGTTGTGAAATAAAATATTTGTCTGTATTTTTCGCAGAGAACAGACTCTCATTGAAACTGATTGGACTCATCTTTTGATGAGTACTATCGCTACGATAGTATTCTATCTTTGATTGAGTGCTTCAAATGAATACAAACAGAAGATATTCAATGAAATTATTTATTTAAAAAAAATAAGAGAATAATTACATAATTAGAAAAAAAAACGTTTATTAACTCTAAAGACATACCTTTTAATTGTTGAGGAACTTTCCAAAAAAAATTCTGTCCAAATTGTTGTTTGTTCTAGGCATGACCTTGGACTCATTCATTTCAGTTTAATGCAATTATAAGAAATTTTTCAACAAATAATTGTAATTATAATGAATTGTAAATAAATTCGAAATCAGTTCAAAACAGTTAAGCACAGAATAGATTTAAAACTCAAACCCTTTGAATTGTGTGAAATTGTTTCCAAATGACAGTTTAACTTTATTTTTAGTTTAGCATTTTAAAGGACCTAGTTAATTAATTGAAACCTCTTCAAAATGTAAATAAATTGTTTTACACTAATTTTAATCTATTATTAGTATTATATTCAATGCAATCATTAATAATAAGTAAAGACCACTGAATACACATTTTGACAATCAATTAGTTGAGACCAAAATCAGTGTCGTGTCATACAAAGTGACCGATTTGTCAGGACATTGATAGATGAGTTACATTGAGGAAATTAATTGCCCCGAATAATATTTATGAAAAGTTGGTGTCAACACATTTCACTCGAATGAATTCAATTCTAATTTGTTATTCATTTAAATGAATTAATTTTAAATTTCAAATGAAAAATAGTACTAGATAATTACTCTTTTTCAAATTTTATATATTTCAGCATGGTCTTGTTCAAAAATAGGATATCACCTAAAATTAACATTGATAATTTTTATTTTAAAATACAAATTAGATAATAATTTTATTGAATAACATTTGAACCTTTACTTTGTATTAAAAGAGTTATTAAAGATCTTCTGATAAGAAAAAAATATCATAAAAAACAGTTCTACTAATCAGTAGATTTGAGCTAAAAATTCCATTGGGATAAGTAAGAAACTTTCCAAACATCGATGATAAACAGTGTTTAATCAAATAAGTTAGCTTGATCTATTGAATTAAGTGACTCAACATGAACGGCATGAGTTGGTTTTATTGATCGTCGGAAAAATCGATAGAAGTGACGACGGGTTAAGTAAAGACACGTGTTTTACGTCAAAACTATTTTAAGGATATTATGTATTCAGTGATAGTTTGCCAACAAATCTACAAATCACTACATTTAAGACAATAACTTTTTTGAATTAAACTATTTGTCGAACAAAATAAGGTATAAATTAATATAATTTCTGAATTCAGTTTTGGGTATTCGTATGAAAACATATTTAAACAATAACTCACTTTTTTACAAATAAGTTTCGAGAGGGGATTGAGGGCCAGTACTAGTGAATTTATTGCTCAAGCTAAGTTTTGTGTTAAGTGTAAATTATTTTTATTTAAAATTCTTTGTCAGACATATCTCCAGACAAATAAAAGTGAATTATTGCTTAAATTTCTGTTTAATTAATTCTATGAATTTTAAAAAGTGTTTTATGACTTTTAAATGTGGTCTCAAATATCCTCTAAATTTTCATTTTTTACATAATTTTCTACAGAAATGTTATTTGTTTCCTCTTGGTTTAAGAATTTCTTTAGAATTGCCTTGATAAAACACTTTTTATAAAATTTATTGTAAGAGAGAATCTGATTAATATTTTTATGGTTCCTTTACAACCAAGGGTACAATGAGACTATACTATATACATGTATATACTTTTTATTATATACAGATGTTTATATATACATTTGATATAATGAGAACAGTTGTGGGAAGTATAGACAAAGTGATTCAACATTTATACCAAACATAATAACAAATTAACATAATATACATATAATATGTATATAATTATATATCGATTCTATAGAATCATTTCATAATCGATATATTATGAAATATATGTTTAATTGTCTAAATTCAGGGTTTCCTACAAATTATGTAAACAATTTTTACATATAAAAAATGATTTCGTAAAACTAATTTTTTGAGCTCCACTAAATCGGAGGACCTTGGGCACTATTTAATTATTCTGTACTCTTCAGTATCGACTAAAGTGAGCTTTTAAGGGGCATAAAAGTTACGGAAATTTTTAGAGGAAATTATTTTAACGATAAAACATGTTTTTAACACTTTTGTGTGTTTTGTTAAAATGCAGAACATTTGTACATTTTATAGACAAAATGCATAATTTCAAAAAGGTATGATTTTTGGTAAAATGCTCTATGTAGTTTATCTCTTATTTTTATAATCAAAAAAATTAGCTCTGATTACGGTTTTCATTACTCTTATATTTGAGTAAAAAGGTTTTCACTTCATTTAGGAAATGATGAAAATAAGACCCACTCTTCAGATGCTTTTCCGATAATACTTTTAATTACATAACAGAATAAAAGGGATAACATTTGGAGTATTTGTGAAATCAATAAAATTGATTTCTCTAAAACTCTGAGACTTGTTTTCCCACAAATTTTAACTGATTTTCATAGAAATTATTTCAATTTTCTTAAGATTAGAAACGAATAAAAAATAATTAAAAATAATATAATTTTCATAATAAGTTCATATTATAACTAATCTTAATTTAATTTTATTATTTAAGTCTTTATTTTATAATTAACTATTAGAAAATTCATATTACCTTGGAAAAAATATTAAAATGATTTTTGCAAAGATTGCTTTAATTTTGCTCTTGGAAGAATTGGAAGAATATTTGCCAGAATGTCTTTTATATGAATAAAGTGAATATTTTGTTGCAATTCTGAAATAAATTTACAAATTATGTAATAATATATCAAATAAATATCGAATCACTGGTTCTTTGACTCTGAAAATTGATCCGAGAAAAGTCATTTGCTGGTTATAAGACATTGTTGTAATACTCAACCGAGAGGAGCAAGGACATCTTTTAAAAAAATAATTATTATATGTTTTTAATTAAAATAGCTTTAGGTAATAGTTTGAAGTTTGCAGGTTCCAATTTTTTTATTAAACACTCTAATACTCGACATTACCTTTTTATAATTTACATTTGTGCTTGATACCTATTTTAAACATGAAGGAAGATAAAAGTCATATTATGAGAGTATTAATGAAAAGTGTACATGATCATCACTCACATTCGATCAGTTAGTTCCGGGTTTAGAGGGCTTAGAGACTAACCTTTAAACCATTCTTTTATAAACAATGTTTGTATAGATTCTCAAATCTTAAGTCCACTTACTAGAGTATAAAAGTAAGTGAGCATGTTCACCTCAGATCTATTTTACTTTTCCTACTAACAAGAAAGAACTTGGTGTTATGTCATTCCCTTGAATGTTTCTGTATTCTGAGAACATCTATAGTGGGAGTGGAATATATTCACTACGTTTGTACTAAATGTTGTCTAAACGACACGTGTCTGACATTATTCTTGTTATCCTTATCCCAGTCGTTATACCTCTGTATTAGAGAAGAATTTATTTTTAGATTTTTCTAAATGAATGACTTCTGGTTTTACTAATAATTAGATGTATTAAGATATTCATCAGTTATTATCAGATTTTACTTTTAAATGTTTAATAGATCATCATGCAACTTATAAACTTATCCCATCAATTGTGACATTTAAATTGGAATATTTCTTGAATTATTCCTTTTTAAAAAATGATTTAAACCTGTAATTATTGGATCTAATATAGAAAAATTCATATTTTTTGATTTCAAAATAAGTTTTTAAATTCCATTAAATCTTAAATTTTTCTAAAATTTGATCGAAAATATAGTTTTGATTAAAAAAAATTCGTTTAATTTAAGAGAACTTCAAAGAGCTTAACAAAAGCTTCAAATTTGTTGTTAGATTTTAATAAAAAATTTGCATAGTTATCAAGTTATTCATGCTGAACATCATGATGATAAAATTAATTTGAAAAAGTCAATAGAAAAAATTTTATAGCGAAATTTTTGAAAATTAGAAAATATCAATTAAATTGTGTTTGTCTGGTCTGGCATTGGTTGTGGACTTTTTGATTTCTCTTTTACTTCTGATTTGATTATATTTGATTGATTTTTCTATAATTTGACTTGCTAATTGCCCGGCAGTTTTTAAAAATTTTTCAAAGATATATTAATAATAATAATAATAATTTTTATTTCGTTATAACGCGTTAACGGAATTACAATTATTTGTTGTTTTATACAATTAAAAAA
>JAQIXI010002359.1:0-10526 GCA_034700165.1 Galumnidae sp. Gr-Ori-00277
CATACTTTGCAAGAGTCTTTTCCCTGTTTTCCATAACACATCATTTCATCCGTAAAATTTCCGATATATTCCAGGTAAGCTTTATTACATTCTGTTCGGTCTTGTTTATCGACTTCAAGTCTCATGAGATCCAAAGCGGGTTCTCCACCCTCTGTAAGAAGACCAAAACCATAAACCATAGCCGTATTCGGAAGAGGTGTTCCTTTTTTGGCCACACAAACACTATTAATAATATAATTATGTCGGGTCTTAAAAATGTGAATGGGTTTAGTAGTCTTGACGAGACAAATGTCATTAGTATAGAGCTCTTCGTCGTAATCCTCGTGTTTATAAAACTGTTCGATGTCATACTTATACGCCGATTCATTCCATCTATTGGTTCCGACCACTATTTTAAACTTTTTAAACTGTGTCGCACTTTTAACACAAATAGTATTTAATCAAATTTAAGTTTAGAATATAATTAGAAATACCCTGCAAAACAATGGGCGGCCGTCAAAATCCAGCGCTTATTAATGATAGAACCGCCACAAGAGTGAGTCAGTTTCTTATCACCAGGTTTGGGTCTTTGAATGGATACGATCCAAGGGAACTCATAAGGAGCGGCAAGTTCTCCGCCCACTATATTACCTGCCATGATTTTAGTCTTGCCACACTCTTTGAGGTTAACATAATCATGCTTAAACGAGTCCTCAGTTTTTGATTTCCTTTTTGGTTTTTTTGGTTCTTTTGGTTCTTTTGGTTCTTTTAGTACTTTTAGTTCTATTAGTTCTTCTTTTAGTTCTTCTTTTGGTTCGTTTGGTTCGTTTGGTTCCTCATAACTTCCTTTTTATAAATATGTTTAAATGAAATGAGCCATTGATAAAATAAATACCTTTCACAGTTAGTGTAAACACAAAAATGATAAACAAATGTTTTTTATGCATTGATTCTAAACTGATATTTAATTTGATTAAAAGTGGGCTATACTTAAACAATTCATAACCAAAATAATAATACAAAAAATGGAAGAAATTTATTTAATTAAATACTCTTTTGATTATAAAATCAGGTGTTTATATGAAAATGAGTTTCATATCATATTTGCTATAAATTGAATTATAAACTATTAATTATTCATTTAATATTATAATCAAGGTTTAAATGTATTGACCCCAGAGAAGGTTCTGAACCTTTTTTTAAAAAGAAAGAATGCATTCATTTTGAGAAAAAAGTTTATTACTTTATATTTGGATTACATTTTATTCTCTGATTTGAAAAAATAAATGAAAATTTATATAAAAATATCAAATATTATTCAAACCGGTGTTGAAGTATAACAGGATTTTCGTATTCGGTTTGCCTTCAAATCGCAATTGTTTTAAGAGTTAAGAATATTTTGTGAATAAAAAATGAGAAATACTTACACTTCGGTTATTGAGAGTATTATTACAGAAAAGATTGTTATTCTTATTTCGATGAAGAGATTCTGATGGATAAGACAGCTCTATATGACTCGAATATTTTGACATCTTTTATGAAAAAAATAAAATATTTGATCCAATTTTTGTCTTTAATTATCTTAAACGCAATGAAAGCAAAATATACACACATTTGGCGACCATTGATCCAAATCATCGGTCAATCGATAAGTTATATCTCGACTGTTATTAAAGTCAACATAATTTTGTGGTTCATAGAGTTGAGGGCAATCGTCCTGTACTTCGATTTCATAGACTTCATAATAACTTTGATTAGATTTCGATCGGTTGGTGTTATTCCCAAAATCTAAACAATAAATAATTGAAAATTTATTTTATTTTATAATTGAAATAAACTCTAAACTGACTCAGAACTGTTGTGGAGTTGCTTTGAGAGTAGTCTTGAGGCAGAACTCCGTTATGTCCCCTATAGTGGTGATAGTCTTTGTGGTCAACAGTATTATCAACGTATTCGAGAGTTTCCACTGACTTATCGTCAGTCTCTTCATCGCATTCTTCAGACATTTTTTGTCTCAATTTTCTTAAAGTCTTACAAATCATTACAATTAATATAATAATTATCACTAAAATTACTGCAATTATCACAACGTTTTGAAGGACCCCCTCTTCACTCGGAGGCGGAATTTCTATTAATTAAAGTTAATTAATCGGTTACTTATAATTAAAGATTTAATTAAGACAAACCTGTGGAAGGTGTGGGCGGAACATTAGTTTTAGTGTTGAAGGAAAAGGGTTCGCTCTTTCCCTTAACATTGATTGCAAAAACTTTGATACTATAATCAGTATTGGGTTGTAATGCACTTAATTCAAACGACGAGACCCTACTATTGGTTAGGTTTAGCACTAACTTATCATCTCTTTTCTGATAGACTTCTAAACCAAAACTTTGTTGAAGTCCTCCGTCATAACCGGGAAAACAATTTATTGAAAAAGAAGTGAAGCCTAAAAATAATTTAATTATTTATTATTTTAATACTTATTTTGTACGCTATTCTCACCGATATTAGAGGCCTCACATTTAGCCACTGATTCTGGTTTTCCTATAAAATTCAATGTTTAGATAAATATTCATTTCATTCAATATTGGAATCACTTTTGTATTTGGATTTTGTTATGAAAATGTTTTATCAAATGACAAAATAAATAGAAATGATCATGATATATTTCAATTATTAAAGAGTAAATACCGGCCGGTATTATTGTATAAACACAGGGCTCAAGTTGACTGCCCACCACATTCTTTCCTCGACACGAAACGTAACCAAAATCTGATAGACTTCGTGGTGTATAAGATAACGAACTCCTGAGTCCTTCACTAATAAATTTCATGTTTGTAACGACTGTGTCATTAAAAGTCCAGTAGAACAAGGCTTGAGGCGGTCGAGCGTCGATATCACAAAGAATTTTGGCCGTTTCGCCTAAACCTATGCCATACACTATTTTCTGTCCCGGCTTACAAATGGGTGCATCTGAACAAAATTATTGATATTTTATTCAATAGAAAACTAAATAATTTTAATTAGATTTTAGAATAAAATAAAAACTAAAAATTGGATAAAACTCTTTAATTGTTTAATAATAATAATTATAATTAATGTGAGAACTATTGAGTCCTATATTTGTTTTTAAATGTTTATATAAATTGAATAAATGAGCGAAAGAATTGATTAAATTTTCAATAATCAAAACAAAGGCTAAAAATATCATAAATTAAAGGCAAAAGAGACTAAACTTTTAGTAAATAAATGAAAATATTTTCGTTTCATATCTTAATTCAGAAACGAATCGTTGAATAAAATCATTTATTATTTCCTTTGCATTTGTTTCAGTAAATATTGTTATTTTATCAATAAATTCATTATTTTTTTTCTATTCCCAAAACATCATAAGATATCTTTGCTATAAAAAAATCAAAGAACAGATTTCTCTTTCAGACAAAAGATCACAAAAAAAAAATAAATCAATTGATGTTTATATTGAAGTTATTGAATGTAACTGAGTTTAGGACTAATGCTGACAAACGACTCAATGCCAGACATATGCCGAGTGATCACTGAAAAGGACAGGAATACACTGTTTCTGTTCACAAGGAATTATGTCTGATTAGATGTCAATCGAAAGGATTCTTAAGAAATAAAGACTTCTAATCCATTGAAAACACAATTAAATAATAAAACCAAAAGAATTTCAATGAGAGCTACAAAATGAGCCATAAAAATAGTGTCAAGTTTAATTCATTATGATTATAGCCTAATTCAATTAGTTCCGATTGTATACTAAATTTTCTTCTGTGTTGCTCTAGCAACAAAATTCAATTAAATATAAAAGAAAATTATAAACGTCTTACAGTCGACAGTGAGCAGCACATCATTACTCTTTCCCCGACCGACTGAATTACTGGCCAAACAATAGTACTTTCCGTTATGACTTCGATTGACGTTTTTAATCACTAGAATTGAGTTGTTTGTGAAAACTGCTGTCAAAACAAAAATAAATATTTATATTAATTTAAGTCTATTTGTATTAATTAAATAAGTCTTTGAATACATTAAATGAAAGGAAAAAAATTCTTTCAATAAATTAACGCAAATAAAAGTCTTAACTAATAATCTTTTAATAAAAGTATTGATTAAAAAATCGTATTTTGGGTTCAATCAACTATAAGTCTGTCCATAAGTTGGACATAAGAGAGGAAATCCTATCGATTGACAGCTGTATTCACTGAAAGTCAATCAATAGTTTAGAATCAACTCATTTATCATTTGAGTTTTGGCTGCCTTTCACTCAATAACAGACTTTTTGATAGACTATTAATTCCTTTTAAAATGTTTTCAATAAAAAATTAATCCCAAAATTTAAAATCGATTTTAAACAACACTTAAAGGTTTACTTAAAAAAATATATTGAAAACGATTTTCTTTTTCGTTAACAAATTGTTTGACTCAATTTTTGGTATACCTTTCAGCGAATCTGATTTTATAATTCTTTGTTCGTAAAACCAGTTATAATCGATTACCGGAGGATTAGCTTTCGTTTTACAGTCCATCAGAACTTCATTTCCTTCGGCAACAATTCTGTTCTTATGGGTTGTTGTCATCAAAAGACTAACTCGCGGTTCATCTGAACAATGAATACAAATATCATTAAACATGTAATCGCTTTTGATATCACGCAATGGTTACTATTCCTCTACCAAATTATATGACATTTATTATAATTTCATTTCTGGTTATGTCGTAAAGCTTAGCATAAAAATGCAAATTGTTCTTGTCAATTTTTACGCTAAGCTTTCATATATTTTCAAAGCTTCTAGAAAAATTGTATCAGAGTCATTTTTTAGTTTAAAAAGAATAGCTAGATTATTTCAAAACATAACAACTTTGTATTATATCTACAAAGAAAAAGAACATAATTTGAAGGGAATATAAAAAAAGAAATTTAAGGACAAAAACAGGAAAAATACAATTATGTAAAAAATATAATCAAATATGTATGGCTTCGACACCTGAATAGATAAGTGGAATAAGAGTTGAAAATATTTGAATTCTGGGAACAAAGATATGACTTTTGAATACAAATCAATTTAAAGAATAGACTCCATAGGATTATGAGTGGAGTTTATGCTCGTTTTAAAATCTATTCTGTGCTGAATATTGAGGGTCGCTTTGATAATAAAAGTTTTGAACTTTCGTTTTAATGATATTAATTTTAGTAACATTTGATGGCATTAAACTTAAAACTTCTTGTTTTTCAATATTCTGCTCAGCATTACATCGCCTTTCAATGTAATTATAAAATAGTAGTGCCTATTCTGTGCGGAGTTTCAGTCTCTAAGAGCTCTCATTTCATTCGAATTGAAATATTTTATCCGAAATTAAATTATTGGCGAAAATATCGTCGAAACGAAGCGTTTTTGACGACTACTTTCATACATGAGATGATTGTATTAAGAATTGTTTTATTAAATATTTTGGAATTTATTTTTATTACTGAATAATAATTTTCAAAATCGATATCTTATTTGAATAATATCTGAATAATTTGCGAAAGAAATCCTCAGTTTCTTTAAAAATATAATGGACATAAAAAAAACCTAATTTTGTCTCAATTTTTGTGCCAACAATTCAAACCTAATATCGAGTATCAATAGAAAGGAATATATGAATCAATAAACTATTTTTTGAATGCATTTAAAATTTGAATTTCAATAAAAGACAATAAATCAATATTTGACACAAAAGGAAGACTCCATTTGTTATAATGTATTATAAAAGAGAAATTACTGGAGTATTGTATGAAAAATCATTGACAATCCATTCATTCATTTGTCGCTTTGGGATGTAATTCGAGAATAATTCAATGGATGGAAACTTCATTTAGTTTTTGTCACTTCGAAGTCATTCCAAAGTAAATGTTATTTAATGAGAATCTGTTCATCACTTACAGAGAACATTGAGTGCTATCGAGTCCTCTATAGAACTGTTGGCGATCCGAGTATTTTCGGCCAAACAGACTAATTGGGAGCCATTATCGTCAGGCACTGGCGTCACACTAATTACACTTCGGGTGACGTTTCCGTCTTCGGAGTAGTTCTCACTATAAAAGCGAGTCTTTTATAAGAATTTTCAGAATAAACTAAAATTTCGTACATTTTTTTTGTTATAGAAAATGAGGTTAAGAATGAAGAAATGGATAATAAATAATAAATATTAGGCCTTTTGTCACATCAATAATAAGGTTTGTTTCGGAAAAACTTCATTTCATTGTCTTTAAGAATGAATCCAAAGACAACCCATTTATTCTAAATCACAACTTAATGACAGAGTAGTGCATACCTGGACTGCAGTAGTTTTCTCTTATTCTTAAACCAAGTTATCTGTGCTAATGGTCGCGAACCACTCGTTTGACAGACGACATCGATTTTTCGACCGGCTATTAAGGGCTGGTTATTCCACACTATATCTACAGTCAATGGTCTCACTATCGAATCAAAAGGCAAAACAATTTACTCAGAATTAAAAAGGATTAAAACATTAGTGAATAAATCACATCCAATAAGTCTAATGAAAGTCCCGGTCTTTAACCAAATCTAATCGAAACAAAATTATCTAAAAATAAATGTTTAACTCAAATGAAAATAAGTACTAAAAGTAAATTTCTTATATATTTTAGTCTAACATTAAATTTCTTCTCTATATTAGCAATAACTAAGTCATAACCAAGTAATAATAACCAAGCTCATATTATTAAGGACAAGTCTTAAATAAATTAAAGTTTGAGAAAAAAAAATACTAAAGTTTAGTGACTAAACCTCTAATTGTTTTTCTTAGGATTTAATGAACTTTAGTTTTGGGAAATTAGTTGTTTTGTAATTGTCCTTGGTAATGATTGTGTGTCTGAAAGAATGCATTCGTATAAATGGTTTTGGATGAGACACACATTACTCTTAGTATTGAAAATGATTTTTTTTATTTAATAATTTGATGCGAAAGCAATTGTCTGTAATTTCCATTTGGTTTCGACACAAACTCTAAAATCGATAATAAGTGAAGGAACGGACAAATTGTATGGTATTTGCGTTTTGAACGTAAATTCACGTAAAAGAGAGACATATGTTTGACTTACAATTAATATCTAATATAACTTTTGTTTCAATCGGGAGACTATGGTTTGTGTTGAAGGCTTGACAGCGAAACACTGCAAATAAGTCTTTCCTATTGACTTTATTGATGATGAGTTCGTTCCTGACTCTGGAGCCCTCCTGAATAATTTGAAACGAATCATCGATCATAGAGTTATGGCGATACCATTGAACCACTGCTGGCGGTCTCGCTATTGGCACAGCATAAGACAAAGAGAGGCCAATTATGACAAGTGATGGCTCAAACAAATTGGTTGCAGACATACCACCTTTCGCTTCACACGTTAGCCTAACATCGCTGTCCTCCTGATAAGGTCCGGCCACTTCGTCTAATGGCTCCAGTTTTTCATTCTTAATGATGACTTTTCGAGGCGGCACTGCATTCGTGATATCAATACAATCCTAATGACAATTCTCTTTCATTTCTTCCTCTTTAAGTGTTTCTATTCTGATCTCATTTTCTTATAATATTAGACAAATCTATTCTTTATATTTTCTTTCCATTCACTAAAAATTTGGGTTTTTTTCTAATTCCTATTCTTACCGATTACTATAAGGCTGACCACTGTATTCATGGTTCGTCCCCAACGAAAGTCTACTCGACATCTATATTCGCCCTCATCTTCACCACGAACAGGATCAATTGTGAGAATCGCCGGTCGAACAGATATGTTAAGTGAAGCTCTATTTATGAGATCATCGCTAAGAAAGTGTTTGGAAGTCTCAGTTTGCAAATCGTTTTGTCGGGCGTCCACTGTATAAATAGGGGCACCGGTTGTGTCTCCCCTATACCACAATATAAGTGTTATTGAGTCGTCTTTATATGTGGAATGTGTTATACAAAACCATTAGAATTCACTTATGAAAACATTTAACAATATTTTTGAGAATACCTTTGGAAGGTATGCTTATATTGCAGGGAAGCTGAACCCGGTCTCCAACCAGTGCTCTATATTCAGGATAGGCTTAGAATAAAAATAAAATTCAAATCATATGACAGCAAATATTTGATAATTTTTTTGATCAATAATTCAAATATATTTTCTGTGAAAAATTTGTGTCGAAATAATTTTTACATAATTTTTGGCAAAAATTTTCCATAAATTTTATTTGTTTTACGCTGTTGTTTATTAAAAATAAGCATGCTCCTTCTACTGCTTACATATTAACAATTCACTTATTTTCTTATTCATTGCGTAAAACACTTAAATATATTAAAAAATTTTGAGCCAAATTAAAAAATATTCAAATCTAACATGATTATAATTGCCAAGAAAATATTATTTCACAGAGTATTTATAAAAAGCACTGCAAAGCAGTTATCGATCGGAAAATCAGTAAAATAACGATTTATTGTAAGATGAGATTATATGACAATGAGATTCAAATCAGTTTAAAGTCTTTTATGTTTTTATCTAAAAATATTATCGAAAAATATTATTGAATTTGACGTTCGTTTGAAAAGAAGTGGCGATAAGACAACTATAAGACAAATATAAGACTACTATAAGACATAACTATTTGACTAAAATTTTTGTTAAATACTCTGCAATGAGTCGATTGAAATGAAAAAAACTAGCGTTTAGTGTAAGGAAAAACTCATTAAATTAATGTCTTATTCGCTAACTTTCATCTAATTTTATTATTGGAGTCACACAAATATTGTCCGTTGACTTTAGTTTATGTAAGTATAGTCTATTCAATGATTAAATAAAATCGTTGCCTCTATTTGTAGCTTAAGTTAACTCTTATAATAAAACTTAAGATTTGTTGATATATACCATAAGAGTTGGAGTATAAACGCTATAAACAGTATAAATAGTATTCACTATTCGTTAAAACATTTGTGACTTTTATTGACTCATATTTTTTTTTTTGCTGGTTATATGTTTTTGGAGTCACTTTCAATAAAAGTTAAGAAATGGTGAATATCTTTCCGGCGAATCAAAAACTATAAGACATCAAAGTCTGAACAAATGAATTATATCTACAATTTCTTAATATTTCATTCATTCATTAAATTCATTTTGTTTTTTTCTTGAAATAAATAAATGCATCATGCACATAATTTACCAAATATATAATGAGACCATTTTTACTATTTTTGCCTAATTTTATGGTTAAATTATATGAAAAAATAAATCTATTTTTTGCAAATGTTTTTCCAGAGAATAGTCTTATGTCTAAAACATTTGAAGCCTTTTATTTGAAAAGCCATTCAAACCAATAAGTTATGCCCTCTTTTTCTTCTATACGTTTTTTAACAAAGAAAAGGCAAATTTTTCAACAATAAATGATAAAATTGAACACAAGTGTTGTTTTATTTGGAACCGAATCATTTAACTTTTGTTTTAGTGCCCACTTTTCTAATTGATTTCAGAGGAATTACTTGGAATAAGTCATTTAAATATAGAGTTTTCCCCTTAAAAGAGATGTCAATTTTGGTGCACAGAATGTGAATCTTATATATATAAAAATCAATCGACTTTTTATTCTTGGAATTGAATTGTGGTTTGACTACAGCTGTGATATATTGTCGACATTTGAATAAAGTTTTAATTAAACTCTTCGAAGAAAATCATTTAATCAAAAGAATTGATTAAACTTTACTTTACTTTATTTATAGTGATTTTGTCATAGAATTCATTGGTTTTAATACTTAACACAAAAATTTGGTTAATTATTTCAATTGAAAAATGAGTTTTAGATCGATTTCTTTGCCAACAATTTAATTCATTTAATTAATGGATCAAAACTATAGTATTTACTCATCATTTTAGTGAAGTTTTATGGAACCAATTTTTAACAAAAAATATCTTATCTATGAAAAAACTATTTAATTTAAGTGAAAACTTTTAGAATATGTTTAGTTTCAGTAAATAAAAAATATATAACTTTTTTGTTGTTATTCTGATTTATTCATAAAAACACATTCCTGTGGCTATTCTGAGTCCAACTGAATAGTTTTTCACTACATTTTGTTAAAAAAAAAATTTTTTCAATGAAAAGAAAAAGATATTATTTTTTACAAATTTTCTTCATTGCTATTTGAATGAGACTTTTGCTGATTCGATGATTTTGAAAACGATATGAAACTTTTGTTTGCTTTTTCTTATATTTTTTTTTGTTGAATTGAATACAAAAGTCTAGTTTTCACGAAATACCACACATACTATACAGTGCTCTACAAATATTAAATGTGAATATATGTGAATATATCGCCGAATATATAAATATTATATATTAATTCTTTTTTCAAAGTTTAGTTTCTTATAGTAAAACACATTTTGTAATGACCCACAAAAAGTGAATATAAAATGAACTTGATTGTTTTAACTGAAATTTAATTATTTATAAAATATTAAGCGATTAGTTTAGCAAAAATAACCACAAATTATAATAAT
>JAQIXI010002360.1:0-10525 GCA_034700165.1 Galumnidae sp. Gr-Ori-00277
GCGGGCGGGCGGGTGTGTGGGTGCGCGTAAAACAAATACATATACTACATATTACTCCGTAAATGTAGTGAAAAATATAAAAGTTAAGTTTAAAAAATCATTTATTCAAAAATAACTAAAAAAATTAATTTCAAACTTTTATAACATCTAATAATAAAAACATGAATTTGTTTAACTTGAAAATGATCTCAATCATAATTTAACTTGGTAAAAATTTTGGTAAATTTTTAATATCTGTTTTTAATATTAATATCTGTTATTGAAATATACAAGAAAAAAGAATTTATAACAATAGTTATATTTTTATTCCTTATTGAACTATTATCTTGGTCATAGATTAAACGATGTAAACGGTCGTTCACATTCTAGAACAATTGATAAGACTTTCTACTCGGAATGGAGTGACGGCTCATCATTTGGTAATTCCATATTCATTATCAAACCATTTGTGGCAAAACTTTCAGTTCTTTCCTTAAAATATAAAACTATTGTATATAAAACTGTTGAAAACGTTAAGAATATGTTGAGAACAGTAAAAAATTCCATTTTTATGATCAATGTTTAATAAAATAGACTCAAAAAAATTTAAACTGAAGGATGAGCTCAACCTACAAATGGTTAATCAATTGGTGGATGACTTTAATACTGAAATCTTGGAAATGTTTTTACCGAAATTCAAAATAAGTTCGAATTATAATTTGATGACATATTTAAGAGAATTGGGTGTCGACGACATCTTTGATAAGAGTAGAGCCGACTTTTCTGGTATTTTCTCTCAAAAAGTGTTTGACTTTTAGATATGAGTCATACCATTGATATTGAATTGAATAAAGACATGGAAGAAGTGGTGAGTTTTGATTCGCAGATATTTATCAATATATTGGTTTGCTCAATTAAAGAGAACTCGAATAGAATGTCAACCTGGGTCAATTTTAGTGGAACACATGAAAAAGTTATATTTAACCGACCCTTCCTTTCCTTATAGGTGACTTTGAATGATATAAATAAAATCAACTCTTTGTTATTTTTGAATATAATATTCTTTTGATTAAGTAATAAATAATAAAAAACTTTTATATTGAATACCGATAAAATTAATTTATATCTTTGAAATTATATACAAATTATATACGTATATAATAAACATTTAATCTTAAAATTTGATATATAAATGAGTGACTGGAAATGATTCAAATGTTTATCAGGATTAATATTATATGCAGGAACCGACTTTCCTTAATGAAGATTAAAGATTAAAGAACATGTTCAAATTGTTTATAAATAATGTCCGAAAATTAATTATTGCTTTTTAAAGTTAACAAAAACAAAACAAATATATTTTCAAATTAAAGTTGAATTTTATGAAACATTATTCATTGAAACAGATTTTTAGGTCATTCATAAACTTATGTTTCAAATTAATCAGGGTTATTTCTAGTCTATTGGATTTTAATAAGAAAATTCAAAAAAGCTCAAAATAATTTTATGCGTATTTATTGTCAAGCTTATTTTCAGAAAGCTTCATTCACATCTTCATTAAGAAATGTCGAATACTGATTATATGTCACACAAACACAAAATTTAATTATTTATTATAGAATAAAAATTTTATTTTTATATTTAAAGTATATTTTTAACAAAATTGCCATCGTTATATAATGATATTTTACTTTGTTCAGTAGTGGAATTGTTACTATTACTGAAGTTATAATTAATTGCAACAAATTTAGCATTTGCTGCGATATCTTTGCTATGCATAATGAGAGCTTTAAATCTTTTATAAATATTATCATTATCATGTTCTAGGTCAATTGATTTATAAAAATACACATAGACGTCAACTTTTTTGATTTCATTTAATACTATTGTTAAAGAACATGTTTTACACATAATTTTGGTATCGCTAATAAGTGCAAGCAGATTTTCCCAATGTTTGAAAAATTTTTGCAACTTGGTATTGGGAAGATCATTGGTTAAATTCTTACAAATTATCAATTTGTTCACAGTTTCAATGGCAAATTGGTTATCATTGATGATTCCTTTACGAAATTCAAGTAAACATTTTGCCATGTTCTTTCTTAAAAAATCTATTCCACACGTTATCTCATATTCTTTAAGAATTTCTTGGAAACCACTCATGTATTCATTTGGGATGAATTGTTCATTTTTGGTGAAATTGCTAATCTTTTCATTAAGTATTTTCTTTTGAGAAAGAAAATCATCGAATTCATCCACCAAATTCACCTTATTTTTAAGACTCAATTGTGGAAATTTAGATGAACCAGGTAAGTTTAATTTATACATATAATTAATATATTCGATATTAAGCAAAGTATAACCTATAGGTGTTATCTTTCGCTCATCATTCAAACATAATTTATCCATTTCCATAATTAATTTGTAAGCATCTAGTAAATTTTTCGGATTAATTCGATGGTGCAAATCTGAAAATACGTGTGCTTTTAATTTATTCATAAAAAATCTTTGTTTAGGTTCAAGCACTTGTCTATTATGAATATTATCAAGTATAATCTTAATATTTTTCAAACCATCTCCTCTATCTAATCCTGGTAAATCTCTATATTCAATTGCAATATTAATCATAACTCCCCATTGAATACCAGTTACTACGTGAGTAGCTGACACAGAACCCGGGAATGTTGCATTTTTGTTAAGATAAGTTTCCACCTTGTCAAAATTGTAATCTTCATATTTTATATCGTCCAATCGACCTAACGCTTTAACACTTTTGAGGTTTAGTATATCCAAGAAAATAAGTCCTGAACCTTTAATTTCAGCTAAACCCGAGAGAATATTAAGTTTATCCTCAGTGCTATCTTGCATTCCAAACGTTTCGAATATACCAAGGTAATCATAATTTTGGATTGAATATGGTTTCCTTGGCAAATCTTTGCAAAGCTCTTCTTTTATTAGAAACCCAGATTTAATCAAGGACTTTTTATATATATTAAAATCAAGAAATCTTCCGGATTTCAAATCAAATAATTGCCCAAAAGTTGCTTCTCTTCCAAACGCACGAATTTTTAACTGTTCCTAAAATAATAAGAATAAGAATTAAATAATCAATTATTTTGAATCGTTAGAGAATAAAGGACATCGGCAGCCCCTATGGGAAATTTGCCCCCAGTGCACCTGGGAAATTTATAGAAATTCTTATAGAGGACAACAATGCTACAATATTTACCATTGCCAAAATTTCCTAACGGTTATGGTTTAGCCGCTAGAGGGCTTTAAAAGTCGGAAATTAAAAATAACTGTTAGAGATAAATGATACATCGATTCCAACTTAAAATCACCTCCTCAATCGAATAATGAAGTTTAGAATGCTCTAACTTCAATAGTTTATATAGTGACTTTTTTCAAACTTGAAAGTTTCCAAAATTTGAAAAAATAGTTTTTTGTCAAAAATTCTAAGATTTTTTTGAGAAATGATTAAATACGTTAAATATGATTAAATTGTATGTACTTAAAAGGAAAAACACCTAATTAACGATTTGTAAAATAACCCCCTAATACCCCTTGAGCCGTGAGCAAAATACCCCTTAGCACCCCCTGGGATCGAGTTCATTTGCCATCCCTGCCTTTAATAAATTTTTGGCTATAAAATTTCTCACAGTAGATTGATCAAATTTTTCAAATGCAACTATGGTTTTGCCTGAATTTTTTGCAATCAAAAAATAAACCCTTTATTTGAAATAATTTTAGTATTATTACAAACAATTTTCAGCCTGCTTGATTCAGAAATTAAGCTAGATAAATATTTGTTTAACATCTATTTTTATAGGTCTTGAAAAATAAATCGATACCTCTTTTGGAATTTTTCGATTATCTCTATTTTTAACAAAATAATCAAGATAAATGGTAAAATTTTACTAATTTCGAATCCAATTGATCGAAAAATTAAATAAAAAATATAACCAGGTATGTTCCTAATAAAAAACACATCTGGCTTTTTTATGTCAAATATTTTTGCAAAGGAGTTGGCGGAACTTGACAAAATATTTTTCACTACATTTACGAAGTGATATGTAGTATATGTATTTGTTTTTCACGCACCCGCCCTAACCTAAAATAACCATGGGTGTTTTTATAAGAAAATTCTTATAGATATTTTTTTACAGGGAAAATATTTTTGGGATGTTGACATTATGATGTTGCTATTAAGAAGTTTCTATTAGGATGTTGCAATTGAGAAGTTCCTATTATGATATTCCTCTAGGCTGCTTTTACATCAATTGGGTTTAGATTATTTGGGTTCGATCAATTTGGTTTCGACCAATTGGGTTTAGATTAATTGTGTTTAGATCAAATGGGTATCAACCGTACAAATCCATTTTTGAGACCTTTTTTGTCAATTCATAAAATACAATTATATAGTTCATATAAAAAATAAACCCTTTAATAATTAGTTGAATATTAAGTATTTCACTTCTACTGTAAGTTGTATCATGATCAAAACTTTGTTACTATGAAAAATATTAACCAAAATCTATCAATAATGATTCGAAAAGTGTAAATAATTTTCATTTATTTGTATTATGACTTACTAGACATTATTTTTGAGTAAAATTATTACCTGTTCATATAAACAATTCTTATCCTAATTTGTAATTAGAAAAATTTAAGTTAAAACTTTTTGTTGACTACTTATTACATTTTAAATATGGTTTTATTGAAGTGTAAACTATTGTTATTCCTTGCACCTAATTGATAGTGGTAAAATTTGTCCATCATTTGAAATATTTAAATTGAGCATGTCAGATTAATTTAATAATTTCCGTAAAACATAATTAGATTAATTATTTGACTTACCACATAGCACAAAATTGAGTGAAATAGAATAAATAAATTAACCAAATTATAAAATAACATTTCGCTTATTAAATGTATAACTAATTAAATTTGAATATTTTATTTTCTTTGTATTTAAATTTAGCAAATTAGAAAATCTAAGAAACAATTCTTTATTAATGGTTTAACTAAAAATAAAAACAGGTGTTATATAAAAATTAATTTTTAAAATAATTCATTATAGTATATAAAGTGTTTCACTCAATTGAATGTATTGTATGAATCAAAAAGTTTCGCGTCAATGGAAAATTAAATTTCTCCCAAACGGCTTAAGCTATCTGAGTGAAATAAATTGCAGTATGTACATCTATCGACTTGTGACCTAGCCACATAAAAATTATTTTTTTCAAATCGCGTGTTCTCTAAAATTTTGAAACCTTTTAAAAAGTCATAGTCACAGGTCAAACCTTATATGTTTTGGAAAGAAAAGTGATTGGATTTTATAGGAGAAAGATTAAAGTTTAGTATGAAACAAAAAACTTATGATAGATTTAAAATCGATGTTTTAGGAAAAATACCCATTGAAAAACTATGGAAAATCTTAATCATTTGGTATTCAAAATATTTTTTGGTATTTCACTAAAGAACATCAAGCGGAACAATTTTTTGGCTGGCCACATTTTGATTAGACTACCATGAAAGTCCCTATAAATTTTTTACTTTTTCAATTTTGACCTCTGGTGACTTTATTCCTAGTCTAATCAAAATGTGCCCAGCAAAAAAGTTGCTCCACTTGATATTCTTTAAAGAATTATCACAAAATATTTTGAATATCAAGTGACTCATATTTTTATATTGTTTTTCATTTTTGCTTAAAACATCGATATTAAATTTATAATAAGTTATTTCTTTTTTTACCGATTTCAATGATTTCGGTGTCATACTAAGTTTCAATCTTTCCACTACAAAATCCAATCATTTTCTTTCGAAAACTTATCAGGTTTGACCTGTGACTATGATCTTTTAAAAAGTTCCAAAATCTTAAAGATCACGTGATAAGAAAAAAATAATTTTCATGTGGCTAGGTCACATGTCGATAGATGTACATACAGCAATTTATTTCACTCAAATATCTTAAGCCGTTTGGGAGAAATTCAATTTTCCACTGGCGAGAACTTTTGATCCATCTAATAGATAATTAGGCTATTAAAAATTAGGGAAGATTAAATGACCAAAATCGGTAGACAAAAGTGGAAAAATCGGGAGATAATTCAGAAGATTTAAAGAAAGATGGCTATTTCGGCCTTAAGTGCCACCCGGGTGAATTTTTTGTTTGCAATCGATAGAGAACATTTTGCCGAACTCAAAAGTATAAGAATATTTAGGAAATTTCATAAGGTTAGCCCGCTAGAGAGGGTCACAGTATGAATTTTCAACTATGAAATTTTAGAAGCAGAGAGATAGCCATCTTTCTTTAAAGTCTTAAACAATGGTTTTCGATGAAAATGTTATTTATTTAAAGACTCGCAAACAAAAGTTTGAGCACAAACTCAGTGAAAGTGTTTTTGTTTTGAAACAAAATTTAATGGAAATATTTTAATAAAAAATTATTAAACATTTGTTTTAACTCAATTAATAGTAAGTTATGACAAGGACAAGGCAATATATTATGAAGATAAAAATATAAAGCTTATAAAAGGAACGTGTTAAATTCGCCAATAAATAATGGTCCAAATTAAATTGATTATTGAAGTTTATTTGGTAAGAAAGTTCAAAAAATGAAATAAAATGCGAACGTTTTTGTTATCATGCAAACTTTCATTAAGCTTCATAATAATCATCATAATATAGGGCCTATTCCTGGTTATGACCACTTATAATTAGTATGGGCGATTTCACCATGTATGGTGAAGTTTGCGCATATTGTTACGGTCTTATTAATTTAGTGGGATTTTAAAATTTACATTTTTCTTATTTGATTCTTAGACCGATCTTATGGTCAATCAATAGGGAACTTAAAGACAAATGCATAGTATGATGTCCTCTAACTTATTATTATTTTAAATCTCAAATGCAAATTATTTGTTTTCGAGGGTTAATATGAGTTTTTACAATATGCTTTTCACTTTGAACTTGTAGTGTGCCCATACTAAACTTATAAGTTATTTGGATTAATTTGTTAATAAGTCATTGAAAATATTTTACAAACATTTAATTCATTTAACAAAACAAGTCATATGTTTTTTGTTTTTATTTATACAATTAATTTATTTAAATATTTTAATAGAAATATCTTTAATTGGAAAGAATTCCTTGAAGAGAGCTAAACCTTCAGAAGTGGAGACAGAAATGAACTCAAATGTTGGGTTTTTTAATTAATTATTGTCCACTTAAGAACTGTTAATTTTTAATGGACAGAGAGTTGAAAAGGTGAACTGTACAATAAAATAGCGGACGGTTGGCCACTCTAAATAGGAGTATGTTTTGTGATGTATTGAAATGAATTACTCAATTTCTGGTCATTTAACAACTTTTTAATTTTAAAGAACTGTTCCTCTTCACGCCGAGAGTTATGACTAAATCTACTAAAGGCAGGACTCTAGTCGGCGGAACATTATTCTGTCCCCACATATTGTCGGGTAATTAATATTTATCACCGCAAAGTCCATTTGATACAATAAATTTATGTTTAGATTTGGACAGAATAGCGACCAGTCGTTGCATTACCTCATGTTAATGCTTTTCATCGAATGCAATATAATTTAGGAACGAAAAATAGCTCATTTGGTTCACTCTATTTGCAATCTTTCTTAAATACTATTACCAAGTTTAATTAAAAACAAGATTTGAGGTCAAAGCCTATAATCACTACATTTACGAAAATAACTTTAGTAATAATTATATCAGGGATGGCAAATAGGGGGTATTACCCGTATACCCCCCTGGAGTGAAAAATAGCTGAAATACCCCCCTGGGATGAGCGTGAGAGGGCCCCCTTGAGCAGGCGCGAAGCCTCGAATCCATAAGATGGCTGTAATTTCTAAGAAAAGTAACAGAAAACACAACAAAACTGCGTTAAAATGTCAAAAAACGGGTTTTTAGAGTGACTTTTATCAAACTTAAAAGTTTTCAAAATTTTAAAAAATCGTTTTTTGTCAAAAATTATTAATTTTTTGATTCAGAAATGATTAAAAACGTTAAATATGATGATATTATATGCATTTACACCTAAAAACACCTAAAAAACACCTAATATGCGATTTTAGCATTTTTTGGCGATTTTTCAAAATACCCACCTGAGCCGAGACCAAAATACCCCCCTAGTACCCCCTGGGATCGAGTTTATTTGCCATCTCTGATTATATTATATGTATAATGAATTTAGATTTAGGAAGGATGGCAGGCCCTCAGCTTCTAAAAGTGTTATCCTGTCCCGAGATATTTTATATGCATTTGATAGAGGATACCAAACTGTATTCAGTTAAGTAAAAATATGTTTGATAACTTATACGGTTCAGCAGCTAGAGGGCGTCAAAATCAGAAAATAAAAATCAATTTTCGTATTAGTTTTTGGATTTAAATATATGTTTTTGAACTTAAATTCTTATGCAAATTCGATTGTTGTTGTCCAAAATGTTCCATCATGAATAGTTTTTGAAATAGAACACTATTTAAAAATTCCAAAAATTAAAAATTATATTTTAGATGTAATTCTTGTTTTTCACGAAATTTATGAATTAAACTGCCATTGATTTTTGATGAAGAATAATAATTGATGAAAATGAAAAATTGAAAACTTTAAAACTTTTGAAGCTCAGAATGAGTGTTGATAGATTATTACCAAAAAACATATATATTTCAAAAAGTATTTGTTGCAAGAGATAGAGACCTATTTAGTGATATTACCTATCTCATAAGTGAAAATTTCATACTTGAATATTCATACTTTGACGCCCACTAGCGGGTAAACCTCATGAAAAATCCTAAATATTTTTAAATTTTTGAGTTCAGCTCAATGTCCTCTAACGAAAATTTTCGGGGGCAAGCTTACACCAAAATTGCCATCCTTTAGGTTTTAAAATAATTATTCCAAAAATTCTTTAAGGAATGTTCGAGTGGATGAATAAAAAGGTTGGTGGCTGGATATTTTGGTTATTATGTGCATTTAATGATGCAAAGTTGGAATAGTTTTAGGTGTTATGGTGTAACGGTTGGTTGGTGTATCCGAGGTTTAGTGCATGGGTGGTTTATTGTATCCGTGTTGTTTTAGTGTATTTGGGCGGGTGCGTGAAAAACAAATGCATGTTCCTCCGAAAATGTAGTGAATAATTCCCTTTAACAATCATTTGGATGTTTTTGAATTTGAACGTTGAACTTTAATATTCACCTTTCATATAAGTTGTATCATGATCAAATCTCTATTACTGTAAGGAAAAGATATTGACCAATGGATATCATTAATGTTTTTGAAGTACAAAGGTTTAACAATTTTCATTAAATTCTAATATTTAACATAATTAGTGGGTATAATCATAAAATTATTGATACTTATAACACATACATATATATTTTCATCCATATTTAATTTGACATGGACACTTTTGTTCTTATTAAATACTTTTATAAATCTTAAACCAAATTTAAACTATCTAATTAAAATTTATAACAAATCTGAACATGAAGATGGTCATCATCCAGGACAAATAATAGCAGAGATGGCAAAAGACTTCGATCTCAAGGGGGGTTATGAGGGGAGGGAATTTTGGTCTCGGCTCAGGGGGGTATGAGGGGGGTTTTCAAAAAATCGTTAAAAATCACATATTAAAGGTTTTTTAGGTGTTTTTGCTCATAAATACATATAATTCACTCATATTTAGCGTATTTTATCATTTTTAAGGCAAAAAACTAGAGTTTTTGACAAGAAACAACTTTTTCCAACTTAATTTTTTTTGTTATATTAAAGTTCCCGTCGGATTTATCTATGTTGAATTGCCAAATGTTCCTGAGCCAATAAAATTGTGGCCTAATAGTGTATGGAAAGACATAACCACCAAATATTCTTGGTTTATTGATGTTATTAGAGCATGGGAAACCAATTCAACACTATTAAATATAAAGAAAGATAAAACTTATTTAAAAGATATTTTCCAAAAATTATCAAAAGAAATTGAATTTGGTTATAACCCTGGCAGCGATATGAGGGTTGAAAAAGTTATAAGTAGTGAAAATTATACACAATTTGGTTTCTCGTCAGAAATCAATTCAATGAACAAAGAGTTTCGGATTTGGAAGAAAATTAAATAAAAGCAAAATACAGAAAATTGTTTGAAAATAAATATAAAATGATTGTTATATACAATGTAATCAAATATAATATTAATATTAACTTATATTCGAATAATTGTATTTCAAATAATTTATAATAAAATGTGTTACACTTATATCAAAATCATATCAATAAAAGTCATTTATTTTATTGAGTAATTTAGTCAAAATATATAAGAGTAGTGTTAGTTAAAACAGAAGTTAATCGATTTTCACAGGAACTTTGTTTAACTGTTATTAAATATCTAGTCATTCAAAAAAATCGGGCGCCTCGGCTTTTTGAATTTCTCCTAAAGTATTTAAGCTAGGTGAAATCTGTAAAAAGTTTTGTGAAGATCCATATTTCTAGTATTTTGTGTAAGGTCAACATTTTTGTCACATGACTCAT
>JAQIXI010002361.1:0-10525 GCA_034700165.1 Galumnidae sp. Gr-Ori-00277
TTTCTTAAGAATTTAATCTTAAATTTAAATGAATTTCCATTTGAAACTCATTAAAGCATTTAAGAGAAGAGTTGAGAAGTTTAAGAGGGTTAGAAGGGTTGAGAGGTTTAAGAGGGTTAGAAGGGTTGAAAGGGTTAGAATGTTTGAACTCATTTGTACTGATTTATTTTAATGGAAATGATTTGATCATAAATTGAGTTAAGGGTCAATTTAAATGACTTACACTTCGAATTTTCATTAATTTCTTGAACGAGAATCGAGTGGTCGGCCATAAGCGAGATATGAATAAATGTGGAACTACTGGAATGAGTCACTACAAGAATAGTTACGCCATAAGAATCCGGATTCTTATCAGTAGAAAAAGCGAAGTGAATACTAATTCGATCGAAATTTTTGGAATTCGTTTGGAAAGTATAGCGAACTAAAGAAAAGCCATTAAATCGGGCGCCGACGTCTTTACTGCAAGTTTTGCCTCCGTATGAGGTCATACTACAGTTGCAGTGAATTTGATTGTTTTTCCAGTCTTCAGTACAGGCGCCACCATTTAAACAGGGAATTCTATCGCAAAGCATATTACACCCGGGCTTTATTTGTCCGATGGCTACAGTCGATGGTTCGTTGGCCGCCGCCAATAAATCAAAGAGTTTGCCGCCCACTACAAACCCTTGAAGACATCCCACGAGCCCTTGAATTTGTGAAGTGGCGCCCACTTCATCCACTCCTCCTAAAAACAGTTGACTGTGAGCTTCAGTAGGAACGGGTGGTCGGGCGGGTTTCACTAATTCCAATTCATCGCCTGATTTCCAGGGCTTTTGATTGTATTTTGAGAGGAATTTTATCGAATGAGGAATAATAATTGAGGCGTCGTTTGCAGTCAAATGGGTTTTACTTCTTTGACTTCTGTCCACTTTTATTTGTATGGGATTACCGCTCGTCAGAATGTCATCCACTTTAAGGGTTCCGCGAACCACACGATCGAAGGTATTGAATGTGAAGACAACATGACTTCCATTTTCGATATGCAACTGAACGAAGTTATTGTTGTAATCGTTTGCGTAAAATATTAATGCGTTCGACATATAAGTCCTAAAACTTATTAGAATATCCTTTTCCAAAATAGGGTTTACATCTTTTCCTTCGGCCAACTTCTTGTAATAAGAACTTGGGGTTATGAAAGTCATACTATTAGTATTGACATCAATTTCACAGTGTTTTCCCGTTTGCGAAATAGGGTTCGCACACTTGCATTCATAAGAACCCCAGAGTTCAACACAAGTCGCGCCGTTTTTACATAAATCAGGTCTACAGAAGGGACGGCAACCCTTTTCAATATTAGGGGCCCTTCGATGCAAATGTTTGTACAAATTGACGACTTTATTGTTAAGAACTAATCCTCGAAGACATCCAATAAAACCAGTTCTAACCTCTGAATTTGAAAGAAGACTTTTAGGCGCACCCCCGACATAAAGTGGTCCCTCAAATGTACTGAACTCGTCGTCCTCTTCCAAATCGAAAAGTTCTGAATTGACATTAACTGTAAACCTCATGTGATGGGCGTCGCTGTCGACCCAAATCTGTTGCCAATCGCCAGTATTTAGACGACGACTAGATTTTAGTTTTACAGTTCGGGGACTGTTATTCACTAAAAACTCAAACGTTATTTCATATTCTCCCGAAAGAATTGCTTTAAAGTATCCGTGATGTGAGTGAAGGGGTGACTGATAGAAGATAACCGCTTTGGTGGCTGTCGTTCGAAAGCTGACGGCCATATCCCCGCCCTCCCAACCCGACACTTCCAAATATGACTCTTTTGTTTGAAATGTTATTTCGTATTCTCTCGTATCTGAAATCACATAAAAATATTATTTCTGTTAAACAAAATAGGAGTCAAACGAACTCGAATTAATACAACTGACGTTTCCAAGAATGAGATGCGCCTCAGAGTCAGGCATTAGTTTCTTGGTTTGCATGAAAAACATTCTCGTGATTCCAACATCTTTTGGTTGAGTAAAGAAGCCGTCGTCGTGTTTCCAGCCAATGGTCTCACTGTCACAATTGCAATGTTTTGTCCGATCAAAACAATTCTGAGCGCTCCAACATCTACACCGACCAGACTCTCCACTACCAATACTCGTTACTTTATATCCATCTTCAGTTGATTGCATCCATGTATACCCTAATAATCTAAAAAATGTTTTATTAATTGATATTTTTATTCGGTTTATAATAAAAATAAGTGTTGTGTTGTTTACCCCAACGGCGCGGAATTGCACTCATATTTGATATATTGTGAGCATTGCTTCGAATGTTTGATCAAAGAGTTAATCATTTGTGGAGTAAATTCTCGATACGTGACATTCAAGTAGTAGTTGCCTGAAGTACCCCTTTCTCTCACAACCTTAAAGTTTAAACATTTAATAAAATATTAACCAAATAATAAGTACTGACCACTTGATGTTTTATGTTGTGCTCGATTATTGTCTCAATCATACCGTCTTCAGACATTGAGCAGATAACATGAGCAGGTGGCAATGGACCATTCCTGTCGATGTCTATTTTGTAAATACCTGTCTTGTGATAACCGGCCAAATAGAGCTCTTCACACGTCCTTTTATAGAGTGCTTTTCAGAGACAAATAAGAATTACTTTAATTTTCTTTATCTAATTATATAAACTTACAAAAATGACAGGTTTTACCCACATATCCAGTCCTCTCGCAGTCACATTTTGTTAGTCCCGTTTCGAGGGAAGCAATGCATTTGCCCCCGTGTTCGCACACATTAGGACTATTGCAGGGGTCGACCAGTTGACAGTTGTCTAATGAGATTTTGCCGATGACTGCATATTTGCTATAAATAATCCTCGGATCGATTTGAATGCCATTAATAGAAATGTCTCGAAGACAACCTCTCAAACCTTCGATGACACTGGAATTTATCAAAAATCCGGCGCCAAATGAAACGTTAGAATTGAAGTATTCAATGGATAAGTTCTTAGAGTCAATCAAAGCTTCGTTTTTAAACTTATAATTTGAAACAATAGTAATGACTCCCTTTCCGTCCGATTCTAATGAAATTTGTTGCCAAAAATTAAGTAAATGTTTGAGTCCACTCGAAACTGACCACAAAGGTTTCAATGAACTATTAGAAGAACTAATTGTAAACTTGGCCTCACTATTAGCCAAATGCAGGAACCAATACTTTTGACTTTTATTAAAAGTATCTATCAAACTTCCCGACGCCAATATTGCATCGCTTTTCTCTGATTTGAATTCCAGAGTCATTTTGAGGGCCGCGTTCTTCGATATATCAATTATAAAATGAGATTTTTTAGTAGACATTGTAATAGGGATCGGGTCTATAGGATTGCAACCAAACTCTGGTGGGAATACACTTTGATAGAGTGCCAAAGAATTGGTTTGATTTAATTCGTATAAAATGTTGATTGTATTGAAATAAACGAATTTAAGACATCCGACAAATCTATACTTCGCATCGAATGGAATCAATTCTGGTTTGAATCGCGCCGTCGGAACCCCTCCAAAGAACACCTCTAAATCAAAAAATAGAAATTATTTATTCAAAAATAAAATTTTGTTTATAAATACCCGGATCAACATGAAGATGATGATGAGCACCTGACAGTTGGAGTGACTTAACAAGAATATTATCGATATATAAATGAATATTCTTTGAGCGATGTTTTAATGTTATGTTATGCCATTTGTTATCCGAAAGTATTATATTATTAACGGAAGCATTGATGGGTCCGTCGCCCAAATCCATTTTGAAATGAAGAATACCATCTAATAAATGAATTGCAAGATAATTATGAATGGGTTGTTCTCCGCGCGCATAAACTAATATTTGGTTTTTTGTTTGAGATTTCATATGAAAACTGATTCGGTTGACATCAGAATGTATTTTGTCCTTGTAGTTGTATATCTTATATGACACAAACGAATACCCGCGAAGTGTTATAACCGATATGTTACTACTTCTGCAGTGCCAGTCCTCCAGTTTAGTACCAAAACAGTCACAACTGGTATATGTGTAGTGATTAATACAGAGACCATTATTTGCACACAAATCAAGTTTTTTGCAAAGATTTAAACAATTGTTTTCGAGTCCTTCCGATTGAGTTATTGACAAAAACTTATATTTCGTTGAATTCATTGCACTTTCAGTCATATCATCAGAAAATGTTCTGAATTTGATTTTTCCGATACAACCAATAAACCGTTTAAAGCTATACTGTTGGTGACTGATAGGTCTCTTACTGTCTACTCCTCCGAAAAACAAAACTGAAGACATATTAACTCCTTTTTTGTGTTGAATGAAATTCTGCAAAGAATTCAATTCTACTTTCATTCCACTGTTTTTGCGATTTCGCGACGGATTGTCTAAAAATAGGGCTAAAGAGCCATTCAATGGATTTATGATAATTTTGACGGTATGAAACTGGTCGTGATTCAATCCTTGACCAAGGTAGAAATGTTTTTGATCGGCGCCGAATTCAAAAATTGTTTTGATTCTTCCATTTTCAAGCGTTACATAAATTTCATAGACTGGAAATCCAGGCAAAGGATTTATTACCGTATGATAGAATAAGAGTCCGTGAGCTCTGTCTGTCCTAAACTGGAAGACAAGTTCTCTTGGTTTCATAATATTCCACGAATCGTTTGTATCGATTTTAATGAAAGAATTTGTTTTTGCAAGAGTAAACATTTGATTCGTTTGATTCACATTCGGCTCTATTTCTGAGTCTAAGGTTTGACACGAATTTAAAGATGTATTTAATGTAATGTAAAATATGATGAGAATTAAGTTCTTCACACAAATACAAGTCTTCATCTTTAATGACATTCTCGTACTTAACTCCAAAAAGTTGTTTATGAATGTGAGCCGAACTCACATCTAGTGATCACTCATTCATTCCATAATCTGATAAAGAAATTTAAAAATTCAAAAAACATTACTTAATATTAATATTTTTCCATTGATTTCAAATTTAAAGGAAAACTTTTTTTTTTGAATTAATTGAAATTATTTTATTAACTGATTTCCACAAAATATAAAAAGATTTGTGAAGACTTTGCTTTAAATGGTTTTGAGTGGAAATATAAATCACAACTAAATAGTTGAGACAATAATTGAGTTTCTGTTAAAAACATTGACAAACAATATCTTATCAATGAGTGGTTGAGTTAAATACAATCACAATCTAATCGCAATACTTATAAATCTCACTAAGAATTACTTGAAATCATCTCATTATTGAGTGCTTTCTAAGAAGTGGACAAAAATTTGTTAAAAGGGTTTCATTGAAATAAAAAAAAAGAAACGAATGAATGAATGAATGAATTTTATAATCAAAAATATATCGAAAGATTAAAACTTACGTAAAATTAATTGAATGGAAAGGAATGGTTTGATTGAAAGTAACAATGGGTAGAATGGATGCGATGGGTATAAGTCAAAAGGAAATATCATTTCAATGATGTTTGAGGTGAATATTCTCTCAGTTTGTGACAACTTTGAACTTTTAAAACTAAATCAAATCTAAATTTAAATCGCGTCGAGTCATTTGAGAGGTTAGTCCTCACATGAATATCAGGTATTTTCTACAAAATAACTATTATTCCGGTTTCAAAGATTAGTGGGTGTTATGAGAGACTGAAATGGGGCGACTTTTAGACCACTCTTTATTCGAGTTTTGAGAATAAATGGCAAAATTATTTTTTATATAACACAACACAACACCCAAACACTCATTGAATCCGATTTTAACGATTCGTTCATTTTCTTATCGGACTTCTTATAATCTGGAGTTTAATATTATTATTGATATTTATTTGTTATATTACTCTTCAACTCAAATATAATCAATACTTCTTTCCTTTTAAGTTTCAGGAAATCATTTAAAAACTTTTATTGTATTAAAATGACCTAGTAAAATTAATATCAGCTTCCAAAATGTTCTTCACTCTTTAAATTGAGTTTAATATTTAATCTAATATTCCTTATTATTATGACTTCTGTTTAAAATATATTAAGAATATATACATGTATTGAGGATATGATAACAATATAGTAACTCATAAGTGAGTTATTATATCCAAATCAATCACAACTATATAACAAAAGACAGATTGTGTCCAAAAATCGGTTATTTATTGTTGGAATTCTTAGCTGTGATTTAAAACAATAGTTTCAAAAAAGAATGAATTTTTATTTATTCGTTAATTAATTTAGAAAAGAGTGACTTAGAATTGAGTAGAACTGAGAAAATCTAAGAGAATGACTAATTTGTGGGTGTCTTCAAACATACAATTACTTGAAAAGCAACAAAATTGAAGGACAGTTCAGTCAGTATAGGATCAGCCGATAATATTTCATAACGTAAACCAACAGTTTTAAAGTCATTATTGAAGTATTAAAGACATTTAAGAAACGCCTCACTTATATTTTTATAAAAGAAATCTTATAAAAGAAGTGAAGTCACAAATTTTCATTGAAAAAAATATAACTCATTTAAGTTTTAAAACATATTTTTTTCTAAATTTTATTCAATAAAAATAAATATGTTTTCATATATACATTTTCATAGGCGTCCCAAACAGTTGTGCCTCAAATCTTTTATTCGAAACGATAAAGAATGAGTTTCTAGATTCTAGCATAATTTTATCGAACATGTGATTTAACCAACAAATTGGTCAAAGTTTAAGACCACAAACAGTCTTCTTTTAAAGACAGTATTATCTAGGGTTTTAAAAGTAACTTTCTTCCCCTTGAGAAACTTTCTAGAAAATTTCTCTTTGTGACGCCCATTATTATGTAAAAAATATTTGTAGAAATAATTCTCGAAATATTTGGCAAAGAATTTAATGAAACTTTCCAGTGCAGTCCATAACTAAGACAGGTCGTTAGGGAAGCTGTTGCCAATAGTAAAAGTTGCTATTTTCAAATTTTGTACAAATATAACAGAACCCACATTTAAGTGTGTGGGGACACAATAAGAATAAAATATTAACGAAGGGATTGAAATTTTGGTGCAAAGTTTCTGTTTATTTGTATTAAATATTTGGTAATCATTTGATTTTCACACCGGACTCCTCCCTCTGGATCGCACTTAAACTTTCCATAGATTTAGAAATATTTCTAAGAGAAAACTTTCCAGAAAGTTTCTTTTGAACAAAGTATTATCCCATATATAACCTAAAACTTTAAAAACGCTGACTTGAGTTCATGTGTTCGATGTAGTGATTATAGTTTTGTCAGCGAAACCTTATTTCAATTATTTAAAATTCAAATAAAAGAAATGTTTTAAGATTTCAAATTTTAATTATTAAAACATTTCTTGAAAATATTAAAATTTAATATTTTCAAAACAAGTGTTTGAAATGAATTTTTTATATAATTTTTTATTTGTATATTTTTATACAATGTTTTTATATGAATACAATAATTTCAACATTGAATTCGAAAACAATAATTAAACGAAATCCAAAAGTAAAAGCAATACTTTAAAATTGAAAACTAAGTTATTTAATACAGAATTAATTTTGTATAATATTATGATTAATAAATGGCGACTCATTTTTCATTTTTAAAGGAATGTTCTCTCAAATGACCAGAAGAGGGGCTCTTATATTATAATATTATTGAAAGGATTGAAAGGAGAGAAATATTTTTAAGAAATTTCTTTTCATAATTGCAAACATAAAAGAAGTTTTGAAAAGGTTATCGAAGAACTTCTTTTCTTTGCATTTATTTAAAGATTGTTTCTAATATTCCTTAAATTCATTTAATTTAAAAGAGAATTCAAATAATAATAAAAATATTGTAATAAAATATATAACATTTAAACAGAATATCAGATAAAATGATTTTTCAGTTCAAATAAATTTCAATATCAGATAAATTAATCTAAAATTTAGATGTTTTCATATCTCAATGAAAAATAAAAGTTAATCTCAGTTTTTATCCCCGAATATACTTTTAAAGTGTTCTTATCTATTATTTAGAATAATATTATCTAGATAAATGATTGAAGGGGAGGTAAAATAGTGAAATATATAATTTTTGGACCCTATCTTTTCACTTATGCTTAAAGAAAACTCATTTAAATATGAAATTTTTCATTTTTGAGAAAATAAGCCCTATCTATGTTTTTATATGAAAGACCTAGTTCATTTAAATAAGTCAATAAATTAATTTGTTTTAAATATTAAATAAAAGAAAATATATTCCTTAGAATTTTTGTTTCAGATTTTAAATTAAAGTAAATAATATTATCAAATGATTTATAAATTGTAAAGTTATCTAAAACTTTTAAAACTCATTTGAAAGCATTTAAAGCTTTTTCCTTTAATTCTGTTTATTAAATGTATATTTAAATGTCGTCGATATTCATAAATATTGCTTAATATTTATGTTTATTTTTAATCACAAATTGTAATCCCTTTAAAGCCTCTCATTTTACAGACATAACACGTTTGAAGAGTATAGTAATGCGATATAATATTCTTAAAAATTATATCAAATGAAAAAATCCTTATTTGGTTTGAACTCATTTTTATGCAATCGATTGACTTTTCGTTAAAACATTTGACCGAAAAAAACCACTAATAAGTGTTTTGTCGAAAATTAATTCTCAAATCGACATTTATTTGAGGAATAAATTGTCGAAACAAAATCTCATTAAACTGTTTTCATAGCTATTCGTTGAATTTATTGCTTAAAAAAGAGTGAAAATGATATCGCATTAAATATTTTGTATTTATTTATCTCTAATTAACGCTTTAAATACAGACTTTCATTGATAGACATGAAAATAGTTGAATCATCTTCGCTAATATCACGTTTAAAAAGTTAACTGACCAACAATTAAACTATTGCACAGTTAACAAGCAATAAGTTATGAAATGTAAATGTCAAATTCACAATTTATTCACTTAATTAAAAATAATTGTTAAACAATGAATGAATGATTGATAAAAGAATAATAACTAATAACTAGCAAAAAAGGGTCAAAACAACATTAATATTAAATAGTTGGCAATAATTGCATTAACTTTATGTAAATTCACTCTTTTTTTAATCAAAAGTAGAGATAACCATCGAAAATGTTTAAGAATAAAATAATTCATTTGATTCATTTGAAAAAGTGATCCAGATACTTATGAATATTGATTATTGTCCTAAAAATTATTATTATTATCATAAGATTAATAGTAATAATAAAATATAAAAGAATTTCATCGAATCTTTAATTTTTTTAAATACATTTATATAAAAATTTAGTTTTGAATCCATTTTTAGGAAATTGAAAACTTTTTATAGAATTTTAATTATTAAATTAATTTTTATTTTTTGGATAAATTAAAGCAATATTTTAGAATATTTTTTTAAAAATCTTTAAATAAACTTTTTTTCATTAATCAATTTATCTGAAAGTAATTTCAAAAATTTTAATTTCATATTTTTATGAATTTTAGATAAAAATCATTAAACAAATTATTAAATGGAATCAAAAATATTTTGTTAATTAAAATAAAATCTTTAAAAACTTGGAACTTGTTTTGGAAAAGTTGTTTATTGTTTTAAAAATGATTGGAATAAATGTTTAGAAAAGTTTTTATAAAAATAAGGCAAAAATTATTATTAAAATTAGAGATCGCATTACCTTTTGATCAAATAAGTAATGAGTGAATCAAAAGTTTCGTTTTTCATTCATTTCTTTTTGTTTTCACTCAAATTATATTCAAAAACAAAAAACATTTAAATAAAATCACAAAATAAAGTCATTCTTTTGAAAAGTCGTTAAAAAGGAGATAATCTTCACTTAAAAACTTTAATGAAAAGTAAAATGAATGAAATGAATGGCAAAAACTAAAAATTCAATCAAAAGTTATGAAATGTTTTTAAAGGGAGTCTCGATCTGCAATTCTTGATGTGAGCCAAAGGCTATGGAGTTGTGACGGTTTGATATTACGTCAGGATATCCTCACTATTTAGTGATATTGCCTTCACTTGTATTTTATTCGCAACGAAAGCCTTCGATTTATTTTACTGAAATTGAATGCAATCCGCGGGCGATCGTCGCTAACCATATAACCTGATTAACTCCCGTTCGGCTAAAGTCAACCACAACACAGTTGAGGATGACTTTCATTTTCAGCGGATTCTAATTTTTAAATCAATTAAATTTTTAAACACATTATATGATTAAATCATATATAAGATTATATAAATCATATAAACATATTATTTAATATTAGATTTTAATTATTTTTAATATTAACTTTTTGTCAAATTTTATTAAATAGTCATTCCTTTAGATTGGAAAAAGAATCTATGAATCTATGAATCTATAATTCTATAAATCCTATTCTCGAAAAGGCTATAAATATGAATTTAAAAGGGAATTTTCACAAATTATTTATCAATACTTTATTTTTTTAAAGATGAGTGGTTTGATGTCATCAAACAATAGTTACTAGAATTTGATGTCTTCGCTATAC
>JAQIXI010002362.1:0-10524 GCA_034700165.1 Galumnidae sp. Gr-Ori-00277
CTAAAAAGCACTTAATATGTGATTTTTAGCGATTTTAGTGATTTTTCAAAATACCCTACCCTTATACCCCCCCTGGGTCAGACTAAAATACCCCCCTAGCACCCCCCCTTGAGTCGAGACCTTTGGCCATCCCTGGTATAAGGGGATTAGCGCTAGGTATAAAAAGGGGAAAAATAACAGGTTTTGTATTTGTGTTTGTTTTGACTCTTTATTACTAAAGCATATGATAGAGATACCCCTTTTCTGCACAAAACGACTTAATTATTATTTTAAAACTCAAAACATATTATCTTGGTTATTTTTAATGATTTTTTCATTAACGAGTAAATTTGATTTTATTAAAATCAAACTAGATTCATTTGTCGCACAATGGCATCTCGACTGACCAGATGTCAAGTAACTCCCTTGACTATCAAGGAATTGAGGGATCATTAGATTTCAAGAAATATAAGTTTTTGTGTTCTCTATAATAGTTTTAATTAAAAATTGTATTAAAAAATTCAAAAACCTCTGAATTTATATAATTTTTAAAATTTGTAGAAAAAATAAAATTTTGTATATAAAAGCTTTTGTGGCCCCATTTGGGGACACATTCCCATCACTGGTAATAGGCTTTGCCCTTTAACCTTGTTTTAATGTTTACTCGATTCAATCGCTTTTTCAGTGCTTTGGTCAACAATTTTTGAAATGTTATTATAATGTTATTATAAATACTCATTATTTCTAGTAATCGAAATTATAGATCATTTTTTAACTTTAATATTTCTAATAATTACAAGTTATTAAAAATTATTATAAGACTAAGATTAAATAATTTGATAAAATATTACTTTAAAATAATATTTTTATAGAACTGATCTGAAATTTGCTAGATTACAATTTACAAGTGTTTTTTATGGGTTCATTTACTCGTAAATTAATATAGGGGCTAGGCAAAATAATAAAATACCAATTAAGAATATGTTTTTGATATATTTATATAATTTAGAATAAAATATATATATTTAATTTTTAAAAATAACTTGATAACCAAAAATAAGACCAAGAAAATCATATTATTGACCAATCAAATCAGTTATAAAGAAAATTATTCTAAGAGTTTTATTTTTAATTATTTTAGAATAAGAATACAAAAATTAATTAGGAAAAAATTAAGCCATTACATTTATTTTTTTCTAATTGATCTAGAAACATCTGTTTAAGGGAAATATTCTGAAAGTACTTAACTAAATGACATAAATGTTCTAGTAAATCAAAATAGACTTTTAACATGTGCTAAACTAATTAAAAACAAGTTTTGAAGTCAAAGACATAATCACTACATTTACGATCATTTTCAATAAAATTCTCAGATTGGGTTCAAAATATTCTAAATTTATTTCTCAAATTATGAGTGGATAAGATATGGGTTTATTAATATATAGGGGATTATGAAACGAGTTAATTAATGTACGCGTACATTAGTGTATGCGGGGATTAGTGTACGCGCGTATTAGTGTATAGGTACGTCTGGTCTAGTGTACACGTGATCTAGTTTATGCGTGTTCTAATGTATGCTTGTGCATGAACCTCCCTGATCCTCCATTACTAAAGTTAGTGACAAAATTAATGAGCGCTAAATAATATTAATTTATTAAATAATCAAAAAATTATCGATTCATTTAATTAAAAATAAATAATATAAATATAAATAAATTAAAAAAATAAAAAATTAATAATTTATTTTCGCTCCATTTGCCGCAATGCACTTCTAAAGACGGTCTGGCATGTTATTGAGAGACTCCAAGTGATTTGGGACAATTTCATCCCAAATTTGCTGGATAATCTCAAGCCAGCTCTTAGCTCTTTTTCTAGGGCATTTTCCATAATTGCCCATAAATTTTCAATTGGGTTTAGATCTGGGGACTTTGTTGGCCACTCCAGAATAGTGATGTTGCGGTCCTTCAGCCACTTTTGGTTGATTTGGCCGTAGGGCTGGAGGCGTTGTCGCCTTGGAGAATGTAGCCGTCGGGATAGAGGACATCCATCGTAGCCAAGTGTTGGTTGAGGATGTCTTGATACTTCTCGGCGGTTATGGATCCCCTGGCCATCTAAAAAGTTGTGGTCTTCCTTTCTGAAATTCCTTCCCAAATCATTATTGATGGACCATGTTTGAGTGAGGGCACAGAGAGTAGGGTTTTGCCCCAAATTTTGACCAAGTTCCGATGAAGCAGAAAAAAGCTTTCATCGGAAAAAACAACCTTGGATTAATCTTGGTCAAGTTTGTCTTGGCACCACTTCACCCGCTTCTCCATATGACTCTTGGTCATTGCGGGGACTTTTCGGGGGTTATTTTTTGTATAACCCGGCACTTGGAGAGCCCTCAAAACTATCCGCGATGAAACCTTTTGACTTCCTCTTGCCTCCAGTTTGTTGGCCAACTGTTGTGAGTTGTCCTTCCTGCGGGAAATCGCAGTTGAGTGAGGCGTCGCCTATCATTTGCTTGAAGGATAGGTCGACGTCCTTGTCCTGACCTTCTTTCCACTCCATCGCCTCGTTTAATCCTGGCCACTAGTCTTCTAACCGTTGATATAGGGATTCCAGTGGCCTTCGCGATATCCTTTGGTTTTGTTGTCCCGCCGTTGAAGAGGAAGAGGACAGTCTGGCGACCGCTGGAATTATAGTCGTTGTCTTCTATTCTTGATGAGTTCATTGTTTTGATGAGACTGTGGCACATCAAAACAAAGGAAATGACGAAACGGAACCATTTCCGTTCGTCAAATTAAGTTTAAAATTTAATATAAATTTTTTATATTAAATTAAAAAAATTTTTGCGCTCATTAATTTTGTCACAAACTTCAACATAAGGCTATATTTTATCCGTTAATATTCGAGATAATATTTTCTCGTTACTAGCAAAAAGCCACCCGTTAATATTTGAATAATTATCTTGAGCAAAATAAACCTCCCTGTCCTCCCCGTTAATATCTAAAGAATAGAACTCTTGAGAGACACGGACCTATCTATCCCTTCCATTCTCCGTTACAAACAAAAGTGGTGGGTGGGTGGATGTAAAACGAAACTATATACAACACCTTACTGCGTAAATGTAGTGAATGATATATAATTATCCTAGATATTGTTTCTGAAAAGTATAAATAGATTGAAAATTTTCTTTTTTAAATAGTATTGAATATTGGTAAAAATGAATGAAATTTTTTTAATAATCATTTTTGTCGGGCTTTCATTGCAACAAAGTATGTGTTAATCATACATGGCCAATAAGGGGATATTTCAAAATACCCCCCCCCCTGACGCGTGAAAACTTTAACATTAAGTCTATGGACAAGCACTAGGTTTGTCGAGGTTTACCAAAATACTCTCCCCTGATACCCCCCCTGAGACCGAAACCATTGGCCATGTCTGGTTTTAATTTTATAAATTATAGAGAAATAATAGATATTTTTCTAATTATAATTAAATTTTATTTACTTTATGTTCAAAATAATTCAATTAATCATATTTTTAAGATTGCCCTAAAATTGGTGATAATTGTAGCCAAAATAATTATTGCTGTTACAATCTGAAATGTGACGATTGGACTAATAGATGTACGTGCCAATTTTTCAAATGATTAACTTTATTATATTATGAATAAGATATTAAATTTATTAATATTAAAATCTAAATATAATAATAGGTTGCAAACGAGATGGTAAAGGTGCTGATGACAAAATTTATCCTTGTAGTAAAGATTCTGATTGTTGCAACAAAAATAGAAAATGCGTTAATGGCTTTTGTGAAGGTAGTAAAGTTATTTTAATTAAATTTTGCTTAAATATATTGCTTTATGTTTAAAATAATTTACTTAATCATATTTTTAAGGTTGCAATAACCTTGGTGATTATTGTGATTTTTATGAAAAATGTTGTTACAATTTGGGCTGTCCCAATTATAAGTGTACGTGCCAATTTTTCAAATAATGAACTTTGTTGTATTATAATTAAAATTTAAATATAATAATAGGTTGCAAACGGGATGGCACCGGTGCTGATGACAAACTTATACCTTGTGGAAGTGATTCTGATTGTTGCAACAAAAATAGCAAATGCTCTGGTGGTCTTTGTCAACCAAAAGTAAATGGTAGGTCATTTATTATAAAATAGTTTTTAATTTAATTTCTGCTAAAATAGAAGAGGACATCGATGACGACATTGAAAACGATGAAGACTTTCCAACCAATAGTTAGTTTTTAAGCTTGATTAATTATCATTAATTTAATAAATTCAATTTTAGCATGTAGAAAAAAAGGTGACAGCTGTAATAAAAAAAGAGGCCAAAATTGTTGTAAACCATTTAAGTGTTTAACCAAACAAACTGATCGTGGTCCAAAAGAAATTTGTGCGAACAACGGAGCTATTTATGGATAATAACTTTTCTTATTATTCATAACAAATACAGAATAATTCATTGAAATATTATGAAATGAAATAAATAAATAATTATTATTTGAAAACTTACCGAAATTTTATTTTGAAGTTTTTTAAAAATTTCATATGAAAATAACCTTGCACGCATATTATTGTAATAATCTATATTAATTAATCTAATGAAATTAAATGGATTTTTAAACAAGTGTTAAATAAATCAAAAATATATTGTATACTTATCCAAAGTGTTGCTATAAATACCAAGAAGTTTTCTTTTTTATATAGTATTGATTAGTATCAAAAAATGAATTACCTTTTAATTACTATATTTACTTTACTTATTTTCAATTTTTAAGGCTACTTTCTGCCCATGGTATTTTTAATTTAATAAATTATAGAGAAATAATTAATTAAATCATATAATTAGATAAACTTTATTTACAATTTTTGAAAATTTAGTTCAAACTATTGATAAACACTTTCTATGCATTTCTATATGATTTGGGTTTCATTTTAGGTTTCAGTTATTTGTTTTAAACCTTAAAACAATAGTTTTATTTCAATTAATTAAATAATTATAGCATTATATGAATTTTTCAAATAATATTTTATTGAATCAATATTTGAAAATAAACTACAGTTTATTATTGATTAATAAAATTTATTTATTTAAGTTTTAATTAAAAGTTAAAGAATTTGTTTAAAAACTTATTATAAATATTTTACTCAAATATAGTAAATGAATAAATTATTAATCATTAAATTATTTGAAAAATAAAATTCCTAGAAATATATGATTTTAAACAAGGTTTGAGGTCAAAGCCATAATCACTACATTTACAGTAATTTTTAATAAGTTTAATTTCTTAAACTTGTTTTAATATATTTATTTATTTTAAAATAATTGGTGGATTAGTTTGAGGCAGTCCTATGACTGACTCCCATATATTTCCCAACTATTGCTCAAACCTTTAGACATACCTTAACCTCAACTATAAATGGCTCATAACTGAGACATACTTCTATATAATGAACTTAACATTGAATCTAATCTCTGCTATAAAAGCATTTACTTTAGAATACTTTACTTTAGTCGAAATCATGTATTAAGTGTGTGTACATCACTCAGGACTCTATAGTCCTCTCTCTGAGGACAGGCCTCATGCCTGTACCTCCTCTGAAGAAGTTATACCTCTGAAGAAGAACACATCTCGAAGAAAGTCTAGTCAGGACTCAAAGGACTACAAATCTAATGTTATTGTGTTTAGTGTTTATTACTATTAAAATGTGTAACAAATTTGTATTAAAAGTGTTTTGTTTTCAATTAGCTGCGAATAAAATGTTTTCTTTTATGAATTTGATTACCGTTTCTGTGGCCTACAATTAAGGTCCGCCACAAGTTAATGAATTTATGAGGGGTTTGTGGATTATTTTAGGAATAGATTGGTATAAGATTATGGGAGTTTCAGTGTTCGGATAAATCAGAATATGGGTGATTAGTATGCGCGTAGATTATTGTACCTGTGAATTAGTATACGCACGGATTAATTTACGCTCGGATTAGTGTACGCGCGGATCAGAAAACGCGCCGATTAGTGAACGCGCGAATCAGTGAACACGCGGATTAGTAAATGCGCTAATTAGTGAACGCGTGGTTTAGTCTACGCGTGGATTAGTGAACGAGCGGATCAGTGAAAGCACGGATTAGGGGTCTTTTATTTTTAAAAACAATATCATTAATAAAATAAATAAAGTTAAAAAGAATTCGCAGTGGTTCTAGTGAGAGTCAATAACATAGGGGATATTCTCTAGATTTTGTTAACAACCAAAGGATTAAAACTATAGAAAAGAAAATTTATATAACTTTATTTTTAATTATCTATCATAAGTTTATCAATTATGAAGTCCTTAAAAAGGAATTATAATATTCAGGTCACTCTGATATATTTTTTTGACGATAAACAAAAGTTAAAGTAACCATCAGTGTAAATAGAAGGACACCAATTAGTTTAGTGGTCAAATGATTGATCTTTAATTGAATTTCAGAGCCCCCGAATTAATTTATATACAAGTAATGTACAGACAATCGACTTATCTGTTGTTCAGATAATGTACGACTGATTGCGAAAACTGCGGACAGAACGAGTGGACAGTAGTTTCGGTAAACCAAAACTAAGACCTTTATTAAAATAAAAGTGGAATGAATTACCAATCAAATGATTTTAAGTTTATGATTGCGTTTAATGTGAACTGTTTGACGATTAGAGACCAAAAAACAATAAGTTATGAAAAGCTACGGTTTTATACAATAGAATGAATGCATCCATTGAAAGAGCACTAAGGTGTTACCCAATTAGAGATAAGTATGTTTCATCAGTTAGTAAGCGCTCACCATAATAAAAACACCTCCCTGTCTCTTCCTTTAATATATGAAAAATAGGTCTATAAAAGGAAGTGAACCCCATTGTCCTCTCTGTTAATATCCAAAGAATGGGTCTTGATATGAACTTTCCTGTCTCTTTCTTTAATAACAAAGAGAGTAAGAAGATCTCCATAAGTAACAAAATATCTGTCCCTACTTTAATATCCAAAATATAGCTCTCTAGAAAGATATGATATTAGCAAAAGGCTTCCCTGTCCCTTCCATTACTAATAAAAAGAATTGTTTCTAGAGAACCATAAACCTTCCTCTCCCCTCCGTTAATATCTGAAGAATGGGCTTCTCCGTTACTATCAAAAAGACTAAAACTTACCAGATAATTCCCAAAGATGGTATCCCCGTTGCAAGCAAAAAGCGGGGATGGGCGGGTGTAAAACGAAACTAGTACTACACATTACTACGTAAATGTAGTGAAAAATATTTATAATTAAATCTTAAATAAAAACTAATGTCAAGGGAAGGTCAAGGAATTTTTCAATCGATGTCAAGTAATCAAGGATTTAAACCTGGTCACTCTAATCGTATTTGTTATTGAAAATTGTAAAAGAGGTTAACCAAACAGTACTGTCTGTCAAAGCGGTCGTAGACAATTGCTCGAAAGACAATTTCTCGAAAATATTTGTTACTGAGTGACCAAAAAAGCCCCGGGATGTTCCTTATTAAGGAACATTACTGGGCTTTTTTAATGTCGGATTTTTAAGTCATTTTTGTTCTAGGTAAATTAGATATTATTGAGTGAACAAAAAACCCAGAGATGTTCCTTAATAGGTTAGGTTAGGTTAGGTTAGGTTAGGTTAATTTAAGTTAGGTTAGGTTAGGTTAGGTTAGGGAACATCTCTGGGCTTTTTTTGTTCACTCAGTAACAAATATTTTCGAGCAATTGTTTTTCGAGCAATCGTACCAATCCACTGTCAAAGAGATACCAACAGTTGTGTAAAATAAGATATTCTTATATTTTTATAACTATTATCTTGTTAATTAGCTTGCAATTGATTTATAAAATAATGCTTGCTTATATTAAATAAACAAGTATATAATTTATGCATCTATTGGTCAGATACTGACAGTTATAAGCCATGAGTCCATTCCTTTTTCATGAATTAATGATTTTATTGTCAATTCTTGACATCTATTTAGAGGTAAAGAATAGTTTTACGATTCCTTTCTATTAAATATCTGTACTATTTTTATATATACTAAAGTTCATATAACTTGAGTCATATTTCTTATTGATGATCAGAGTGTCCTAGTTCGAATATTACATAAATTTAACTTTAGTATCTATTCAGGCCAAATACGATTATTCCTGGATCATTGATTTGTGATCGCTATAAAGATAGGGTTCCGAACTATTTCTTATATATTATTTGTATATTTGGAACAAAATTTATTTGAAATTAATTAAAAACATTATTTAGAGTTTTATTTATATTTATTTTGTATAAAACATTTGACAACTTTTGAGCAAGGCACTTAATCTTTTTAAAGGACTTGTCCGTGTTTGAAGAAAAGTTATTTAATTTTGATGATTATCTAAGTATAGAATAATAGCAAAGATATGATACGTATTGATTAAAAAATTTTGTTTATAAAAACAAAGGAAATTGAACTGGAGCAAAAATAAGTTTGAAACAAAAGTTGTCACGACTTCTAAACTAAATCATAGAATTTAAAAATTCTTTCAGCATAATATGTATACTAATAAAAGGCAAATAGATATGGAATAGAGTATTAATTTTCACAACCTTTTCATTACTAAAAATTATTTTTAAATGTTTAATCAAGAATTTGAGATTATTGCCAAAGAGTACCCATAATTTTTATTTGTGATTTGAAAAGACAGTAAAAACATCCTTCAATTTTCTTGTTAAAAGTTTTGGGTACCTCTTGGCAATACAACCAAATCAATGATTAAAAACTGTTTTACTGTTTTTTGTAAAAAGATTATTGTTTAAATTATATTTTCCTTTTAAAACATATTCTAATTGTTATTATCTAGCAAAATATTTTGAAACTTTTCAAAAATCTTTATTAGTTTTAATTTTATTTGTATTCGAAGTTTGATTTTTAAAAATGATCTAGAGCAAAAAAAATTTCATATTTTACAATTAAATGACTCAGAGATCGTTATACAAAATTTTTATTTAATTTAATTAACATTTAGTCAAAGGCGGACAACTCCTTTTATCCTTTGCTTTAAAATGTTTACAAAATCTGTTTTTTGAAATTTTCATCAAATTTTAATTGGATTATAGTTTAAAGTTTATGTCATTTAAGCCAATTTATCAAATATTATCTTGCTGATTTAATCAGGCAATTTATTATTGAAGTTCAGGTGTGATTGTTGAAGAACATGAGTTATTTAAGAAAGGTCTAAAATTTTTCAGTTGGGATTCTACAGAATTCTGTATTTTTTTATTATTTGTGTTAATTACCTGTCATTCAAATATTTAAAACAAATGTTTAATGAATTCAAATCCACTTTTCACTGAATATCTATTATTCTTCACTTCTATTGCTTTGAAAGTTAACTAAAGAACTATAAAAGAGATCAAGCTTGTTCTATGCTATATCCCAGTTCAAAATGTACTCTATTTTATTCAATTCCTGGATAAATTAGAAGACTTTTGGTGGAATCCATAGATCAAAATATTAAGAGGGGGAGGGGCCAGAGGGGGTCAAAGTTGGACTTTTGGGGTACTTGTTTAATTGGGTACTCTATAAGTTATATTTTAATATCAATTTATCTAATCAAGGTTCTAAAATCTAACTCGAAAACAGAAAATATACCTTTTGGGAATTTTTTATATATAATTTTGCTTGAAATGCTCTTTAATTTAATGTAAACAAATTAGTAAATTATTTAGTGTAACATGTTTAAAAAAATTTCAAAAAGTGACAAGATGCAATTTTACCATGATAACATTGAGTTAGAATGTCGTTCTTTTTAACATCAAGTAACACTGAATTATAGTATTTTTCTGGACTTAAATTATTTTTTTATCATTTGTACTTTTCTAGAAACAAGTACCCCAAAAGTCCAAATTTGACCCCCTCTGGCCCCTCCCCCTCTTAATATTTTGATCTATGAATTCCACCAAAAGTCTTCAAATTTATCCGGGAATTGAATAAAATAGAGTACATTTTGATCTGGGATATAGCACAGAGCAAGCTTGATCTCTTGTATAGTTCTTTATTTGAAATTAAATAAAATAATTTTCTGTTGACTTATGTTTTAATAATACAATTTGAGCCGTTTATGGAAGTGTTAATCCGCCGCTCAACACAAGTTTATTCAAATTATTTCTGCTTTAATAAAATATTCAATAAAAAAATTTAGAAATTAATTCCTTTCCCTTATTTTCAATGATAAACCTTTTAGATGAGCTTTGTCTTATAGGATATAAATAATTGCATTTGACCTCTCGTTTAAGTTAACTATCAATAAAAGTCTTGAATTTGTTTTCAATTGAGTTGTGAATTGTTAGCCATAGCTTTGACTTTAATATTCTGTTCTGTTGTTTGCCTCAAACGAAAAAAATGTTCGATTCATAGCTTTTATCCGAATTCAAAACGAGAAAAGAGAGACATTTTTCAATCATACTTTTCCTCAAATTAAGGAATTCTTTGCTTACAAACATGGGTTTACATTATCTATAAAAGGAATATCACTTA